>JAOANR010000004.1:22822926-22968015 GCA_030278955.1 Hygrophila difformis | reverse complement strand
AACAATTGGAATTTGTGTTTATTTGGGATACAAAATATTCGGACAAAAATATTCCGAAAATATTCGGGCCGTTACAAAATGGCATTACTACCCATTCGTAAATCCCAATAGCTCCAGGGCATCTGAATGCGGTCTTGTGTTCATCTTCTTCGGCCATTAAAGATTTGATTATATCCGGAAAAAAAATAAAAAAAAAGAATCCATCCATAAAAGATAACATTCCTTGCTCTGCGGCCGAATCAATTAACAAATCAACAATGGGCATCATATATTCATCTTTGGGAGTGCCTATATTGAGGATTTTGGAAACCAATACAAACTCTCAACTTTCCCATTCTTTCTTTATTACAGGTGATGCAATATTTGACAACTATTCTACATACTTAGCTGGTCTAAACAATCCGGCCGATCCGCTCACAATTTTTCTGCTCTCATCCTTGATTTTCGGAACTATTTGGGGCGCTGCCCTCCTGGCGGCTGTTATGCAGCCTAAATCCTTCCTTGATGGGTATTCTATGCTCCACAATTGATCTTTCTAATCCAGGCAATTTTCCGTATAATTCATGTAAAACAATCTTTGAACTCAATTAGTTATGTCTCTGAATCAGCTGATCATGTGTTGATCTAGATTTGCACTAAATGGAAATCTCCCTTGGATGCTCGTCTATGCCAACATGGGGGGGGGGGGGGGGGTTGACCATCTTCAGAGGATCTTGTGCTCTGAAAATCCGATGTTCCGCTTCGGAATAGCGTCCATGAGTTTCACTCAATCTTGCCTTTATCATTCGTAGACTCGAGTTCGGCCGATTCGAACTCGATTGACTCCTTGATGCTTTCGTCCATTAATTTACCTTCTTCTAAAGTCGGCCTAAAGTCGGCCTGATGATCTGACTTCTGACTTCAAAATCCCAAATCTGTCAGTCACATTCGACGACCTCCGGGTATCGATCCCCTACCACCGAGAGAAACGGTTGTATGGGGCTCCACCGTATAGTACTGCATCGATTCGTCCGCTGAGCTAAAAGGAAATAGAGGTTGATCGCCGTCTACTTCCTCTACTGTGCCATCGTTCTTCCGAACCCATATCTTCTGATGAAGGGTTGATGGAAAACATCTAGTTGTGTGAATCCAGCATCGGCCTAATAAGGCCGCATACGGGGGGGGGGGGGGGGGGACTCAGATCCACTACAAAAAAAAACCTAGTCGGAATTAGAGATCGTTCCGACTATAACATCCACTAGAATACATCCTTCGGCGCAGTCTGTGCTCCCACAAAGCTTAACACTTTCATTCTTGTGGGCAACAAGTCTTCCTTAGATCGGCCGATCTTAGCCGGAGTAGACAATGGCATGATATAACAGTTGCTCCACCATCAACAAATATTCTCCTCAATGGCATCCCATTTACCCAGCCTTTAATATAAAGAGGTCTCACATGTTGAGACATCTTTGTAGTTGGAGGTAAGATGGTACTTGGTTGAGCCTCTGGGACAAAGGCCTTATATCCTTCTTTAATGATCTTCTCACCTTCGGCCTCTGGCCGAAGCACTTCTAACTTGGCGAAACAGAAGTCCACTACAGGCTCTTCTTCGCTGAAATACTCACCTTCTTTCTGACAGAACACCACAGCTGGTTCGGTATTAGACCAATACTCTTCATTGCTTGTTGTGGTCGCGCCTACCATGTTAGCACTAGACCCAAAGTCGAACTTGAACTGTCCAATTGAAAAGGTCTCATTATTTGGGACAATGGACGTTTTAGGTTTCCATTCCCTTGTTCGTAATGATCTAGGCTTCCACTCTTCTTTTGGCTCTACACGATCATTATCGGGCCCCGAGCTCCTTTTCTTTTCGGCCGAAATTCCTTCATATGTTTTAAGCCGATCATCATCATTTTTGGGCTCACAGCTTCTCTCTCTTCTGATTTCGGCTGACTTAAGACAAGCCGAAAACATCTTATTCAAAATCCTTCCCTCATACGAAGAACAGTCGTTCGGGAAGTCTTCTTCTATGTGCATCATTTCGTACTCTCTCCTCATATGCCATGGCTGCTTTCAACTGCTGCATTCTTCTTTGAAAGTACGATATGATCCCTTCCCCTTTGGTGCGATCGCATCATTTGTCCTCCAAGCGAGGTCTCCAATCGGCTATGGCCGAAATGCCTCTGGTTAGGATAATTTTGCACTGATTGACCAACCTGAGTATTAGCTGGTGGTCTTCTAAACTTCTTCATCACCGGAGATACCGCTTCTTTAGGGATTGTAATCTGTATCACAGTCCTTCCATTCCTTTATCGGTTGTTAGCTTCATCTCCGAATCCCAAACCATTGGTGTAATTATCTTCAAAGTTGGCTTTTCCCTTTCTTCCTTGAATTCCGACTTTCTCGTCCTTCTGACTGCTTGATCCATTCTTTGACCTCATAATCTGTAACACCCCGGATTTGATAACCCAGACCGGGATGTGCCACCGCCACACCTCCCAAGCAAGACACAACTTCATTCGAGCTCACTTGAGAGATGCAAGGCTAATGGTTTCAAAAATAGTTTAAAAAACAAACAAGTCCGGAAGTACTTATATTTAAAATAGAGTAGTAATCATTCATGTACGAAATAATAATTAAGTTTATACAGCGGAAATAAAATAAAGGGCCAACATGCCAAAACACGGGTTAACAGGCCCGTATGCAGTCATATGAATTTAATAAAGTAAATGTCCAAATTAATCCCCCAAATGCATGCTCATGCTCCATACTCTGTAATAGGAACAAAATATAAACAACATTTATCAGTATTATAGAATACTGAGTAAGACAATCCCTAACATAGCAATAAAGGGGTTTTGACAAATTTAATAATTAACAACTCGGTTTAAGCATGCATATTTAAATCATGTAGTTCAACTAACTAATAGACAATAATTTTAATTCACATTTCCTCATAACTAATTAAATTAAAAATGATAATATAAGTCATAGGCATAATTTAAAGACATAATTTAAAATGCATAAGTAACGATAAAATAAATAAATATAAATTCCAAGTCTTTTATTGTTCCCCGTTAACTAAGAAGATGACGCCACAACCAAGTTTCTCAAGTGTATCGTTTCTCAATATCAAATTTCAAAAAATTGCCGAAGCAACAGCTTTATCGCGCCATACACAGTACCACTCCGAGCCTCGAGTAACCCATGCGGATACACATTAGTGTGTAGACTAGGTTTTCATTGGCCGTCTTGGGCAATTTTTCATATCATCCCTTCGGGCATGAGTTTCAAGGTTAGAGGGGCACCCTGAGAGCACTCACCCCCTACTTCACGTGGATACTAGCTCAGCTAGATTAACGGTTTTTTGAAAAAATGTTTGATTGTTTAGACATAGTTCACAAATCGTGTGTTTCAAAAAGTCGAGTTTTTCAACATGTCAAACAAAAGTCATTGCCATAGTTTACGCCATTTCAGTTTAAAAGTTCATCTTAAAGGCAATTAACTTGAAATTCGTACAGAGGACTCAAAAATACGCCAACGAACAACTTTCATGTTTTGAGTTTTACGAAATTAGGTGATAAGCAGTGAAATTTTGCAATCTCTTCAAAAACGTAAATCTGTCAACTTTTCTAAAACAGCGCACTGATTTTCAAGCAAGTTTTCGACATAGCAAACGACCCTCCAAAATTTATAAAACTTTACAGGGCACTTACTCGACATCAAATACCAAGTTTTATTACAGGCATTTTATGCAAAAATCATTACGAATTAATCAGATTAATTCATTAAGTTCGAATTCACAATCTTCAAAGTTTTCTTCAAAAACACAGTCTGTTCAAATCGAGTTTTGACTGTACAAACGTTAATGAAAATGCACGAAATTTTACAGCATAATCTTGAGACAATTATATACAACTTTTATTGTTACACCCAAATAATTAGTTTTGACCCAAAAGTGATACAAAAATGCACATCACGTTCGACTAGACATGCTGTCAAGTTTTCGAAAAGTCATGCAACTCAGAAAATGTCCGACGCGTTTTGGGGTATCAAAAAACCTGGTGAAAATGCTTGAAATTTTGACACAACCTAGATTAAGATGTTAGGAACAAATCTCTAGTTCGGAATTTTCCGTTTCGGATTCTTAAATAGGGGTTTTTCGTTCAATCTCTAAAACACGCAAAAGTAATCTTTTAAGTTCGATTTTAATGTTTTGATTAAAACTAATTTGTCGAACGATCCTAAGCCACCGATATTGATATGTAAAGCATTATCTTACAGTGGGCGTTCTTGATGGTCTCTGGGTCGTCCGGGATCTAGGATTGTCACGAACGGATCTACTCAACACGCTTTCCTCTTTCTTTGGCCACAGACCGAATTCGCTACTAAAAATCTATAGTTAGATCGAAGTTTTGGATTCAAAAAGGTGTAGGAACACAAGAACCATTACAAACAATCTAAAATCCTAGAATCCTTGTTCTCCACGGCCTCCTCTTCGGGATTTCGTCGCCGGAATTTCAAGAACACAAGAGGATTTGGGTTTTCGGTTTTGGGAGAAGTTTGGAGAGAATAGGGACTGCCTTAGGGTTGTTTAGGACGAATTTAGGGATGTAGGATTCAGGTTATAATTCATTCCATATACTTCTGCCATCGTCTGGGATCGATTATCCAAAGTCGGGGTCGAAAATAAGGTAAGAAAATCGCCTAAAATTGAAAGTTGATCGCATCCTGTCAAGCCAGCGCAGACAGCGGACGCAGGGATCATCCCCAGACCGAGCGGTCACCGTGCGGCTTCCGGCATGGGTTGTTGCCGGCCGGGCCATTCATGTCCGTCGCCCTTCCGCTCCTCTCTTTCGGGTTGCTATCCACCTACGTTTCGAGCTCAGTTTTTCGCCGTCGTTCTCGGATGATCTATGACTTCCTATCTTAAATCTCTTTCGTCTTAAATTGATTTGGTAGCTTAAATCCTAAATCCAGCGAGTTTGGATTCGTCGGCTCGAATTTCGTCGTCTCTCGACTCCCGAGCATTTCCGACTGTCACAGGGTTTGCTTGGAATCAAAATTCCGCGCTCTTCGGATTAATTCTATTTCTTATTATAAAAATTACGGGTATTACAGTCTACCCCTCTTTAAGAATCAACTTCGTCCTCGAAGTTGCGCCTTTAGCTTCTCGCGAGCTCGGAACTAAGATCCTTTCTATATTGTGATATTGTGTTATTGCACCCCGGATTTGATAACCGGGCCGGGATGCCACCGCCCACACCTCCTAAGTAAGGACACGACTTCATTCGAGCTTACTTGAATAGATGCAAGGCTAATGGTATTTCAAAATAGTTAAAAAACAAACAAGTCCGGAAGTACTTATATTTAAATAGAGTAGTAATCATTCATGTACGAATAATAATTAAGTTTTATGCAGCGGAAATAAAATAAAGGGCCAACATGGCCAAAACACGGGGTTAACAGGCCCGTATGCAGTCATATGAATTAATAAAGTAATGTCCAAAATAATCCCCCAAATGCATGCTCATGCTCCGTACTATGTAATAGAAGAAAATAAAACAACATTTATCAGTATTAAAGAATACTGAGTAAGATAATCCTAACATAGCAATAAAGGGGTTTTCAAAAATTTAATATTAACAACTCATTTTAAGCATACATATTTAAATAATTAGTTCAACTAATTAATAGACAATAATTAATTCACATTTCCTCATAACTAAATTAAATTTAAAAATGATAATTTAAGGGCATAGGCATAATTTAAAGACATATTTAAAATGCATATGTAACGACATAAAATAAATAAATATAAATTCCAAGTCTTTTAATTTTCCCTGTTAACTAAGAAGATGATGCCACAACCAGTTTCTCAAGTGTCTCGTTTCTCAATATCAAATTTCGGAAAATTGCCGAAGCAACCCGTATTACGCGCCATACACAGTACCACCCGGAGCCTCGAGTAACCCATGCGGATACACACGAGAGTGTAGACTATTTTCATTGGCCGTTTGGCAATTTTTCATATCGTCCCTTTGGGCACGAGTTTCAAGTTAGAGGGGCACCATGCAGAGCACCTCACCCCCTACTTCACATGGAGATCTAGCTCATCCTAGATTAACGGGTTTTTGCAAAATGTTTTGATTGTTTGACATAGTTCAAAAATCGTGTATTTCAAAAGTCTAGTTTTTCAACATGTCAAACAAAGTCATTGCCACAGTTTACGCCATTTCAGTTTAAAAGTTCATCTTAAAGGCAATTGAACAACTTTCAAAACGTAAAGTAGCTGAGTTTTCGAATAACTTTCATGTTTTGAGTTTTTCGAAATTAGGTGAGGAAGCAAGTTAAATTTTGCAATCTCTTCAAAACGTAAAATCTGTCAACTTTTCTAAAACAGGGCACTGATTTTCAAACAAGTTTTCGACATAGCAAACGACCTCAAAATTTATGAAAATTTTGTGTAACACCCCGGTTTTTGGTCACCGAGGTCGGGATGTCACCGCCACATCCCCCTAGTAAGACACGGTTTCTCCTAGCTTACTAAAGAGATGCAAGGCTAGGTATTGCAGGATTTAAAACATTTAAAGCATTCAAAATAGCCATACAATATAATTCGAAAATAATAATAGCATAGCGCAGCGGAAATATTTAGTTTAGTACAATATCGCAGCGGAAATTATAAAAAGGGCCGACATGGCCAAAACACGGGTTAAACAGGCCCGTTCATAATATAGTCTAAGTACGAAATTTAAAAGCAAAATAACAATCCCCAAAATCCCATGCATGATTCAGGCTCATACAGGCTCATTCCACATATTCTGTAAAGAAAGGAATAAAAATGTTTTTGGTCAGCAAAATTGCTGAGTAAGTTAACACATGCATGATGTAGGGTTTAAAAGCCATAAGTTTAATAATTTAACAAAAGCATGATAATAACATAATATTCAGTTTCATCTAATCCATATCCAATAGCATAATTTATTTCGAGCTCTATTTATAACACATACCACATGGTTCAAGATAATAGCCATAATTTAAATAAAGCATTTAAATAATTAATTTGACAACAATTTCATTTAATCTAGTTTAATTTAATTTAGAATCCCCATTACATTCCCGATTTGGTATTTCAAAGTTTCACGATAAAATCGCGATGTCAACAAGTTTAGCCGGTAGCCCGGCGGCCGCAGCCGTATCAGCCATACCCAGTACCACTCCGGAGCCTCGGGAAACCCATACGGATATTCACGAGTGTAGGCTCTATATTTCGCCGTTTTTGCAATATCACATTTCAAGTATAGCGCGCGGGGTCACCATCGTCCATTACGGCACGAAGTGAATCGTTAGGGGGCACCCTGCAGAGCACTCACCCCTAATTTAATTTATCAAGTTTGTAAGGGGATTTAGTTTTATAAAATCTTGCCTTCCATTATATTAATTTAGAAACAATATCTCAATTCGTTTCAACCCTAAAGGTTAATTCCATGTTTCAACAAGATTTCAAAATTTCGTTTCGGTAAATCACAGTTTACTCCAAAATTCGTCTAAAATCAGATTTAATTCCAAAAATTCCAAATTCATATCTGACTCGGAACATCAAGATCTACAACTTTCGTGTTTTAACTTTTTCAATCCGAGATACCTAAGTAGGTCAAAATCGCCAATTTTCGCATAACAAGAAATCTGTCCGAGTTTAACATGTCACATTTTAAAGATTTCAAATTCTAACATATCAATTCAACTCCAAACTAATGAAATTTGACAGGGATCATCTTAAGACATTTATCTACAACTTTCATGTTTGGCCAAAGATCTAAAACAGCCTAGATCCTATGTCAAAAACGAGATCAAGATCATTCCTAAGTTCTGTCCAAGATTTCAAGATCTAGAATCAAACAGTTCGGTTTCAATGGGTTTTCACATATCAAATCAACTCCAAAAATTCTCAAATTTTTACAGTAGCTAGGTCTAAGTCTTAGGAACGTTTTTCGTGTTTTAAGTTTTTCCCGTTTGAGTTCGTTTTTAAGGGTCGGAAAAATTCACCAAATCTGTTGCGTCGGTAAGAAAAACAAAAGTGGACAGATTTATGGTTCTTGTTGAATCTTTTAGGTTTCGAATGTTTTAAAATCTCCCAAAACCATGTAAGGTTAACTTACAGTGTCTATGAACGTCGGGAATGTCTAGTTCGGAGGCGTGGCTTCCAGATCACCGTTCCTCCTCTCCGTTCGTCGGGTTCTACGATCTAGATTCGATACGGGGTGTAGAAAGAAAAGAATCGAAGTTAGAATCCGTTTTCGGATAGAATCGTGAAAAGATTTATTGGACTAGAGCTTACCACAACGTTTGGAGACCTTGGATTTTCGTCCAAGCTGCTGCCTCCGCTTGGTGCTTTCCGTCGACTCCGAATTTAGGGTTTCGAACGTATAGGAGATTGTAGGGTTTTGTAAACTTGTTTGGGGCTCCCAAGGGGCTTATTTATAGAATTCTAAGTCCTAGGGCGTCCACAACCGACCTAAAAGTCTGAAGTCGAGAGATGTTCAACCGAAAGTCGAAAAATCCGCGTTCGGGCGAGAGATTCACGCAACAAACGAATCTGTGAAGTGGCGCGGTCGTGGCGCGCTAAAGCCACTTCACCGCGCGGCCACCGCGCCGACCTTCGCCTGGACTTCGGTCCGGGCGGGTCGTGCGATCCGTCGTGCTTTTTCGCCTCTCTTTCGGGTTTCTATCCCTCTATGCTCCCGAATTCCGATTTCCGGGGCATATTCGGGTTCATACTTTCTCTCTAATTTTATTCTCAGTCCAATTGGATGTTTTGGACTCGAATACTCGAGTTCGTTAGTGTCGGGTTTTGGTGTACCATCCTTTTATTGAATTAAATTCCTTTAATTCCTTTTTAAGTAAAATCTCATTTCTCATTTCCTTATCTTTATTTATTTATTTATTTGCTGGATTTATCTATTTATTTATGGTATTTATTTTATTTATTATTTATTTATTTAATTATTGTTTTATTTTATGTTGGAAAATTCTCGGGTATTACAGTCTACCCTCCTTAAGAATCAACTTCGTCCTCGAAGTTGTGTTTCGGCTTTTCTCGTCTCGTGCTAAGGTCTTGTGTTTGTTTTATTATGTTGTGACTGAACTTAGAATTAAAACTTCTAAGCTGCCTACGTACCCGGTAAAGGGATCAAGCCATAACGTAGTTCAAAAGTTTACAAAATTGCACGAAAAATTAGGGGGTATGACATCCTCTCCCCCTTAAGATTAACTGTGTCGGTATCGGTTTGGAACAATGTCGGGTATCGTTCCCTCATATCGGATTCTACTTCCCAAGTTGCCGTCTCACTTTCGTGGTTTGACCAAAGAACCTTGATCATTTTGATGGTTTTGTTCCTCGTTACTCGTTCCTTAGTATCGAGAATACGCACTGGGACTTCTTCGTAAGTCAAATCTTCATCGAGCTCAATTATCTCCGGTTGAAGTACATGTGTCGGGTCCGGCACATATTTCTTTAGTTGCGAGACATGGAAGACATTATGAACTCGATCTAAGTGTGGCGGTAAAGCCAATCGGTAGGCTAGAGTTCCGACTCGTTCTAGAATTTCGTAAGGTCCTATGTATCGAGGACTTAACTTCCCTCGTTTGCCAAAGCGCATCACCCCCTTCATGGGTGATATCTTTAGCATGACCCTATCTCCCACTTGAAATTCTAGGTCTCGTCGTCTCACGTCGGCATAACTCTTTTGACGGTCTTAGTGCGGCTTTCATCTTCCCTTGGATCACTTTGATTTGTTGAGCCATGTCTTCGATAAGTTGTGGTCCCACTACCACGGACTTATCGTTTTCTTCCCAGCTCAAAGGGCTTCGGCACTTTCGTCCATACAATGCCTCGAAAGGTGCCATGCCGATACTCGCATGGTAACTATTAGTATAGGAAAACTCAATCAAGGGTAAATGAGATTCCCAATTTCCTTTGAACTCCAACACGCATGCTCTCAGCATGTCTTCTAGTGTTTGGATTGTCCTTTCGGTTTGTCCATCCGTCATCGGGTGGAATGCGGTGCTCATTTTGATTTGAGTACCGAGAGCTTTTTGTAACTCCATCCAGAAATGAGAGACAAATCTACTGTCTCTATCGGAAATGATATCATGTGGTACTCCATGCCGTCGTACCACATTATCAATGTAGGCTCGGGCCAATTGGTCCATAGTCCACGTGTCTTTCATTGGGATAAATATGGCTGTCTTCGTTAGCCTATCCACAATCACCCAAATCTTGCTCATGCCTTTAGGTGATCGGGGTAATCCCGAGACAAAGTCCATTGAGATGCTATCCCACTTCCAACTTGGAATCTCTAGTGGTTGCATCAATCCTAAGGGTTTATGTCGCACTGCCTTAACCTTTTGGCAGGTGAGACATCTCGCTACGAAATTTGCCACTTCCTTCTTCATTCCCGGCCACCAATAGATCTTCTTCAGATCTTTGTATAGCTTGTCACCTCCGGGATGTACGGAATATGGCGTGTTGTGCCCTTCCTCCATCAACCTTTGCTTCAACTCGGCACATTTAAGAGGCACACACCATCTACCTTTAAAACGGATGCTTCCATCCTCGTGGACAGCAAATCCTACTGCCTTTCCTTCGGCAATATACCCTTCTATCTTCTCGAGTTTCGGATCGCCCGGTTGAGCGAGTCGAATCTCGTCCAATATTGGAGTTTCTACGACCATGGCATTGACCGTTTCACTCACTGTGCCAGGATGCACAAGTTCTAACTCCAATCTTGCCAAATCCATGTACAATGCCGGCAGAATTACCAACGAGTTTGTCACGTGTTGGGATTTCCGACTTAGGGCATCGGCTACCACATTCGCCTTCCCTCGTGGTATGCTATCTCTAAATCGTAGTCCTTAATGAGTTCCAACCACCTTCGCTGTCTCAAATTCAACTCCTTCTGAGTGAATATATACTTCAAGCTTTTGTGGTCGGTGAACATTCGACACTTCCGCCCATAAAGGTAATGCCTCCATATCTTTAGAGCGAAAACGACCGCTGCCAACTCCAGGTCATGTGTCGGATAATTTTCTTCGTGAGGTTTTAGTTGGCGTGATGCATAGGCTACGACTCTCGAGTCTTGCATCAAAACACAACCTAAACCTTCCTTCGAAGCATCGCTATATACTTCGAAGTCACCATTCTCTGATGGTAATGTTAATACGGGTGTGGTTGTGAGTCGTTTCTTCAGCTCTTGAAACGATGACTCACATGCTTCGGTCCACTCGTATTTTGCTCCTTTCTTAAGTAGCTGGGTCAAAGGACGTGCAATCCTTGAAAAGTCCTTTACAAATCGTCTATAATATCCGGCTAATCCAAGGAAACTCCTTATTTCCGTTGGACTTTTCGGAGTTGCCCATTCAGTTACGGCAGAGACTTTTGCCGGATCCACTGATACTCCATCAGCGGATACTATGTGTCCGAGAAATGCCACTTCTTTCAGCCAGAAGTCACACTTCGACAGCTTGCCGTATAGCTGATTTCTTCGCAAGATTTCCAACACTTGATGTAAGTGTTTCGCATGCTCCTCCTCGCTCTTCGAGTAGATCAGGATGTCGTCAATGAACACTACGACACACTGGTCTAACAATTCTCGGAACACGTTGTTCATGAGATTCATGAACATGGCCGGAGCATTTGTTAACCCGAAGGATAACACTGTGAACTCGTAATGGCCATACCGTGTTCGAAACGCCGTCTTTGGAATGTCCTTCTCGGCAATCCTCAATTGATGATACCCAGATCGCAAATCGATCTTCGAGAATACTGAAGCTCCCTTCAGTTGATCAAACAGATCCTCTATTCTCGGTAGGGGGTATTTATTCTTAATGGTCACTTGGTTTAGTCCTCGGTAATCTATGCAAAGACGTAGTCCTCCGTCTTTCTTCTTGACAAACAAAACCGGTGCTCCCCAAGGGGACGTACTCGGTCTTATGTAACCTTTTCCCAATAGCTCCTCGAGTTGTTCCTTTAACTCCTTCATTTCCAGTGGTGCCATCCGGTACGGAGCTTTTGAGACAGGCTCTGTCCCCGGAATGAGATCTATGGTGAATTCAAGATCTCTCTCAGGTGGCATGCCCGGAACGTCTTCAGGGAACACGTCCGGGTATTCTCTTACCACTGGTATGCTATCAACCTTGTTCCCTTCCGCCTCAAGGTTGTGCACATAGCACGCATACAGTTCATACCCCTTACGCATCAAGTTACTTAGTTTAAGTGCACTAACGATTTTGTTACTTTTCTTAGGGGGCTGAGAGTAAAAGATAACTCTCTTTCCCCTACTTTTTGACAAGGTGATCTTTTGCTTTTGGCATTCGATCACCGCTTTATACTGGGATAGCCAATCCATCCCCAGTATGATGTCAAAGTCTCTTAAGTTAAATTCTACTAAGTTCGCGAAGAATTCTACGTTCTTTATCACTATAGGAATTCCGTTATATCGTTTAGAGCAAGACACTACTTCTCCAGAAGGCAATTGAATTCCTAAGCTAATTCTCTCGCACTTAGGTAGATCTAACTCAGGCACTATCCTTGATGCTATAATTGAGCAACTAGCTCCAGAATCAAATAGAATTCTAAGGGGCGTATTCAAAACGTGAAATGTACCTGCCATCACTTCTCCTTGCGCAGGCACGTCCGCTTGGTTCACCACGTTCAGCCTCCCCATAGGGCGTCCCTGATTGCCCTGCTGATTCGCATTCGGCTGCTGATTTTGTTGCTGGTTTTGATTCTGTGGGGGCGGAGGTCGTTGGTTCTGGTTCTGGTTTTGCGGCCTATTTTGAGGGGGTCTGTACCCTTGGTTATTGCCATTTCGCCCGTTTTGGTTTTGAGGGCTGTTCTTGCCCCGCGACCAAATCGTCCCTCTTCGTTATGTTCTCGAGCCTAGTTCGACATTCCCGTCGAACGTGACCCATTCGACCGCATCGGTAACAAGCGCCTTGTTGCGGGCATCCCCTTGCCAGATGTGGTCGTCCACATCGCGGGCAAGGCGGGTACCGGATCTTCTTGATTGAACCTCCTTCCCGTGTTGTTTTGTTGGGGCCTATTCGACCCTCTGCGCTGCTCGTTCCTTCCAGTGTTGTTCTCGTTTCTTGAGTCTCGGCTTCTCTTGTCCTGAGGACCCCTGCTGGACTCCCCACTCACCCTTCTTTTCAGCTGCTGCACGCGTGCTACCGCTACCGCGCGATCGTATACGGCTTGCAAATCGGGGTAGTGTACCCCCGCGATCACTTCGCGCACAGACAGGTTCAGTCCCATCTCGAACTTCTGTGCCTTCTCCGCATCAGTAGGCACTAGCCTTGGTGCGAACCTCACCAGCTCCTTGAAGCGGGTGTAGTATTCCTGCACCGTTTGGCTTCCTTGCTTCAACGACAGGAATTCTTCGTACATGGCAGCTTTGGTACTCAAGGGATAGAATCGATCCCTGAGTAGTTCCATCATCTCCATCCACGAGTAAGGCTCGTCATCTTCAGTTGGTTTGGCTTGCGTTGCTTGCCACCAGTCATCAGCTTCGCCTCCCAAGTAGTATGAAGCGACATGTACCCTCTCTCCTTCCGGACATTTGACCGCTCCCAGCAGCTTGTCAAAAGTCCGGATCCATTCCTCCAGTTTAGCTGGATCCTCCTCACCAGCATAGTGGGGCGGCTGGTAGGGATTTACCATCGCCAGGTAGTTAGGGCGAGCTTGGGGCGGAGGTACCGCCGCAGCTTGACCCTGGTTGACTTGCGCGTTTCCGAGCGCAATCAACACTTCTTCTATCGTCCTAAGACGATCGCCCACATTGTTCGGTGCGGGGGCGTCCTGCGCACCTTGGGGTTGTTCCATTTCAGTTTGAATCGGTTCAGTGACGTTTGGTAGTGTCTCAGTAGGAGTTTCAGTGGTGGTTTGGGGAGCGGTTTGAGTCCTTCCTCTTCCTCTGGGTGCCATTCTGGTACAAATAGGATAGTTTAGGACTGATGAATTTAGCATATAGTCTAAGCAATTTCTATGAATGTATATGTGTGTAGTAATTTAGCACGTGGTGCTTTGTTCGGGTTAAGAAGCATCGTATGCTTCGGGGTTTTATTTTATTTTGTTTTGTTTTGTTTTGATTTAAAATAAATCGGGCATTTTATTTCCTCAAAAGAAATTTTAGTACAAAAGTAGAAATATTTTTCTAGCAACACAATGTCTAACAATAGAATTTCTAGTGCCTCATGACGTCTCCCGGTGGGGTAGCAGGATCTTCCTCCGGATCTTCCTCCTCCGAACTCGGCGGTAGTAGGTCGTCAAAGATAGTGTTTAAATCTTGCCCGTGGGCATCGATGTATTCCTTTAGTATAAAGTTTTGTGTAGTGAGGGTTTGAACTTGGCGCTCGAGTTGGTTTATGCGGTGATGATCCGCCTCTCTCAAGTTGCCCATGTGATGTAAATTGGCCTCCAATTGAGCCATACGGTACTTCATTTGCTCTAGGGTTTGGTGGGAATCAAGATGAACGCTCATCATCCTGACCATCAACTGTATCATGTCTTGACTAGCCATCTAGCGCAAGCAAGAGATCTAAGTTAATATTCGCCAAGATTCTAAGTTCAATTCGCCAAGATTCTAGGTTCAATTCGCCAAGATTCTAGGTTCAATTCGCCAAGATTCTAAGTTCAAGTTCCGCCAAGATTCTAAGTTCATAGCAGAGATGCAGTATGCAAACGCAAATGATATTTCCCCCCAATAATAATTTAATGCAATATATATATATATTTTTTTTTCCATGGGTTTTAAAATAAAAAATGAAAATTCTTCCATGGAAATAATACTTTAAAATTTAAAATAATAGTCAAAATATTAATAATAGTTTAAAAATAATAATGGTTTAAAAATAATAGTTTAAAAATAGCCGGGCTCTGATACCAACTTGTAACACCCCGGTTTTTGGTCACCGAGGTCGGGATGTCACCGCCACATCCCCCTAGTAAGACACGGTTTCTTCGAGCTTACTAAAGAGATGCAAGGCTAGGTATTGCAGGATTTAAAACATTTAAAGCATTCAAAATAGCCCATACAATATAATTCGAAAATAATAATAGCATAGCGCAGCGGAAATATTTAGTTTAGTACAATATCGCAGCGGAAATTATAAAAAGGGCCGACATGGCCAAAACACGGGTTAAACAGGCCCGTTCATAATATAGTCTAAGTACGAAATTTAAAAGCAAAATAACAATCCCCAAAATCCCATGCATGATTCGTGCTCATACAGGCTCATTCCACATATTCTGTAAAGAAAGGAATAAAAATGGTTTTGGTCAGCAAAATTGCTGAGTAAGTTAACACATGCATGATTGTAGGGTTTAAAAGCCATAAGTTTAATAATTTAACAAAAGCATGATAATAACATAATATTCAGTTTCATCTAATCCATATCCAATAGCATAATTTATTTCAGGCTCTATTTAATAACACATACCACATGGTTCAAGATAATAGCCATAATTTAAATAAAGCATTTAAATAATTTAATTTGACAACAATATCATTTAATCTAGTTTAATTTAATTTAGAATCCCCATTACATTCCCGATTTGGTATTTCAAAGTTTCACGATAAAAATCGCGATGTCAACAAGTTTAGCCGGTAGCCCGGCGGCCGCAGCCGTATCAGCCATACCCAGTACCACTCCGGAGCCTCGGGAAACCCATACGGATATTCACGAGAGTGTAGGCTCTATATTTCGCCGTTTTGGCAATATCACATTTCAAGTATAGCGCGCGGGGTCACCATCGTCCATTACGGCACGAAGTGAATCGTTAGGGGGCACCCTGCAGAGCACTCACCCCTAATTTTAATTTATCAAGTTTGTAAGGGGATTTAGTTTTTAAAATCTGCCTTCTATTGTATTAATTTAGAAACAATATCTCAATTCGTTTCAACCCTAAAGGTTAATTCCATGTTTCAACAAGATTTCAAATTTTCGTTTCGGTAAATCACAGTTTACTCCAAAATTCGTCTAAAATCAGATTTAATTCCAAAATTTCATATCTGACTCGGAAACATCAAGATCTACAACTTTCGTGTTTTAACTTTTTCAATCCGAGATACCTAAGTAGGTCAAAATCGCCAATTTTCGCATAACAAGAAATCTGTCCGAGTTTAACATGTCACATTTTAAAGATTTCAAATTCTAACATATCAATTCAACTCCAAACTTAATGAAATTTGACAGGGATCATCTTAAGACATTTATCTACAACTTTCATGTTTGGCCAAAGATCTAAAACAGCCTAGATCCTATCTCAAAAACGAGATCAAGATCATTCCTAAGTTCTGTCCAAGATTTCAAGATCTAGAATCAAACAGTTCGGTTTCAATGGGTTTTCACATATCAAATCAACTCCAAAAATTCTCAAATTTTTACAGTAGCTAGGTCTAAGTCTTAGGAACGTTTTTCGTGTTTTAGGTTTTTTCGTTTGAGTTCGTTTTAAGGGTCGGAAAAATTCACCAAATCTGTTGCGTCGGTAGAAAAACAAAAGTGGACAGATTTATGGTTCTTGTTGAATCTTTTAGGTTTTGAATGTTTTAAAATCTCCCAAAACCATGTAAGGTTAACTTACAGTGTCTATGAACGTCGGGAATGTCTAGTTCGGAGGCGTGGCTTCCAGATCACCGTTCCTCCTCTCCGTTCGTCGGGTTCTACGATCTAGATTCGATACGGGGTGTAGAAAGAAAAGAATCGAAGTTAGAATCCGTTTTCGGATAGAAACGTGAAAAGATTTATTGGACTAGAGCTTACCACAACGTTTGGAGACCTTGGATTTTCGTCCAAGCTGCTGCCTCCGCTTGGTGCTTTCCGTCGACTCCGAATTTAGGGTTTCGAACGTATAGGAGATTGTAGGGTTTTGTAAACTTGTTTGGGGCTCCCAAGGGGCTTATTTATAGAATTCTAAGTCCCTAGGGCGTCCACAACCGACCTAAAAGTCTGGAGTCGAGAGATGTTCAACCGAAAGTCGAAAAATCCGCGTTCGGGCGAGAGATTCACGCAACAAACGAATCTGTGAAGTGGCGCGGTCGTGGCGCGCTAAAGCCACTTCACCGCGCGGCCACCGCGCCGACTTCGCCTGGACTTCGGTCCGGGCGGGTCGTGCGATCCGTCGTGCTTTTCCGCCTCTCTTTCGGGTTTCTATCCCTCTATGCTCCCGAATTCCGATTTCCGGGGCATATTCGGGTTCATACTTTCTCTCTAATTTTATTCTCAGTCCAATTGGATGTTTTGGACTCGAATACTCGAGTTCGTTAGTGTCGGGTTTTGGTGTACCATCCTTTTATTGAATTAAATTCCTTTAATTCATTTTTAAGTAAAATCTCATTTCTCATTTCCTTATCTTTATTTATTTATTTATTTGCTGGATTTATCTATTTATTTATGGTATTTATTTTATTTATTATTTATTTATTTAATTATTGTTTTATTTTATGTTGGAAAATTCTCGGGTATTACAGTCTACCCTCCTTAAGAATCAACTTCGTCCTCGAAGTTGTGTTTCGGCTTTTCTCGTCTCGTGCTAAGGTCTTGTGTTTGTTTTATTATGTTGTGACTGAACTTAGAATTAAAACTTCTAAGCTGCCTACGTACCCGGTAAAGGGATCAAGCCATAACGTAGTTCAAAAGTTTACAAAATTGCACGAAAAATTAGGGGGTATGACATCCTCTCCCCCTTAAGATTAACTGTGTCGGTATCGGTTTGGAACAATGTCGGGTATCGTTCCCTCATATCGGATTCTACTTCCCAAGTTGCCGTCTCACTTTCGTGGTTTGACCAAAGAACCTTGATCATTTTGATGGTTTTGTTCCTCGTTACTCGTTCCTTAGTATCGAGAATACGCACTGGGACTTCTTCGTAAGTCAAATCTTCATCGAGCTCAATTATCTCCGGTTGAAGTACATGTGTCGGGTCCGGCACATATTTCTTTAGTTGCGAGACATGGAAGACATTATGAACTCGATCTAAGTGTGGCGGTAAAGCCAATCGGTAGGCTAGAGTTCCGACTCGTTCTAGAATTTCGTAAGGTCCTATGTATCGAGGACTTAACTTCCCTCGTTTGCCAAAGCGCATCACCCCCTTCATGGGTGATATCTTTAGCATGACCCTATCTCCCACTTGAAATTCTAGGTCTCGTCGTCTCACGTCGGCATAACTCTTTTGACGGTCTTGTGCGGCTTTCATCTTCCCTTGGATCACTTTGATTTGTTGAGCCATGTCTTCGATAAGTTGTGGTCCCACTACCACGGACTTATCGTTTTCTTCCCAGCTCAAAGGGCTTCGGCACTTTCGTCCATACAATGCCTCGAAAGGTGCCATGCCGATACTCGCATGGTAACTATTAGTATAGGAAAACTCAATCAAGGGTAAATGAGATTCCCAATTTCCTTTGAACTCCAACACGCATGCTCTCAGCATGTCTTCTAGTGTTTGGATTGTCCTTTCGGTTTGTCCATCCGTCATCGGGTGGAATGCGGTGCTCATTTTGATTTGAGTACCGAGAGCTTTTTGTAACTCCATCCAGAAATGAGAGACAAATCTACTGTCTCTATCGGAAATGATATCATGTGGTACTCCATGCCGTCGTACCACATTATCAATGTAGGCTCGGGCCAATTGGTCCATAGTCCACGTGTCTTTCATTGGGATAAATATGGCTGTCTTCGTTAGCCTATCCACAATCACCCAAATCTTGCTCATGCCTTTAGGTGATCGGGGTAATCCCGAGACAAAGTCCATTGAGATGCTATCCCACTTCCAACTTGGAATCTCTAGTGGTTGCATCAATCCTAAGGGTTTATGTCGCACTGCCTTAACCTTTTGGCAGGTGAGACATCTCGCTACGAAATTTGCCACTTCCTTCTTCATTCCCGGCCACCAATAGATCTTCTTCAGATCTTTGTATAGCTTGTCACCTCCGGGATGTACGGAATATGGCGTGTTGTGCCCTTCCTCCATCAACCTTTGCTTCAACTCGGCACATTTAAGAGGCACACACCATCTACCTTTAAAACGGATGCTTCCATCCTCGTGGACAGCAAATCCTACTGCCTTTCCTTCGGCAATATACCCTTCTATCTTCTCGAGTTTCGGATCGCCCGGTTGAGCGAGTCGAATCTCGTCCAATATTGGAGTTTCTACGACCATGGCATTGACCGTTTCTCTCACTGTGCCAGGATGCACAAGTTCTAACTCCAATCTTGCCAAATCCATGTACAATGCCGGCGGAATTACCAACGAGTTTGTCACGTGTTGGGATTTCCGACTTAGGGCATCGGCTACCACATTCGCCTTCCCCTCGTGGTATGCTATCTCTAAATCGTAGTCCTTAATGAGTTCCAACCACCTTCGCTGTCTCAAATTCAACTCCTTCTGAGTGAATATATACTTCAAGCTTTTGTGGTCGGTGAACATTCGACACTTCCGCCCATAAAGGTAATGCCTCCATATCTTTAGAGCGAAAACGACCGCTGCCAACTCCAGGTCATGTGTCGGATAATTTTCTTCGTGAGGTTTTAGTTGGCGTGATGCATAGGCTACGACTCTCGAGTCTTGCATCAAAACACAACCTAAACCTTCCTTCGAAGCATCGCTATATACTTCGAAGTCACCATTCTCTGATGGTAATGTTAATACGGGTGTGGTTGTGAGTCGTTTCTTCAGCTCTTGAAACGATGACTCACATGCTTCGGTCCACTCGTATTTTGCTCCTTTCTTAAGTAGCTGGGTCAAAGGACGTGCAATCCTTGAAAAGTCCTTTACAAATCGTCTATAATATCCGGCTAATCCAAGGAAACTCCTTATTTCCGTTGGACTTTTCGGAGTTGCCCATTCAGTTACGGCAGAGACTTTTGCCGGATCCACTGATACTCCATCAGCGGATACTATGTGTCCGAGAAATGCCACTTCTTTCAGCCAGAAGTCACACTTCGACAGCTTGCCGTATAGCTGATTTCTTCGCAAGATTTCCAACACTTGATGTAAGTGTTTCGCATGCTCCTCCTCGCTCTTCGAGTAGATCAGGATGTCGTCAATGAACACTACGACACACTGGTCTAACAATTCTCGGAACACGTTGTTCATGAGATTCATGAACATGGCCGGAGCATTTGTTAACCCGAAGGATAACACTGTGAACTCGTAATGGCCATACCGTGTTCGAAACGCCGTCTTTGGAATGTCCTTCTCGGCAATCCTCAATTGATGATACCCAGATCGCAAATCGATCTTCGAGAATACTGAAGCTCCCTTCAGTTGATCAAACAGATCCTCTATTCTCGGTAGGGGGTATTTATTCTTAATGGTCACTTGGTTTAGTCCTCGGTAATCTATGCAAAGACGTAGTCCTCCGTCTTTCTTCTTGACAAACAAAACCGGTGCTCCCCAAGGGGACGTACTCGGTCTTATGTAACCTTTTCCCAATAGCTCCTCGAGTTGTTCCTTTAACTCCTTCATTTCCAGTGGTGCCATCCGGTACGGAGCTTTTGAGACAGGCTCTGTCCCCGGAATGAGATCTATGGTGAATTCAAGATCTCTCTCAGGTGGCATGCCCGGAACGTCTTTAGGGAACACGTCCGGGTATTCTCTTACCACTGGTATGCTATCAACCTTGTTCCCTTCCGCCTCAAGGTTGTGCACATAGCACGCATACAGTTCATACCCCTTACGCATCAAGTTACTTAGTTTAAGTGCACTAACGATTTTGTTACTTTTCTTAGGGGGCTGAGAGTAAAAGATAACTCTCTTTCCCCTACTTTTTGACAAGGTGATCTTTTGCTTTTGGCATTCGATCACCGCTTTATACTGGGATAGCCAATCCATCCCCAGTATGATGTCAAAGTCTCTTAAGTTAAATTCTACTAAGTTCGCGAAGAATTCTACGTTCTTTATCACTATAGGAATTCCGTTATATCGTTTAGAGCAAGACACTACTTCTCCAGAAGGCAATTGAATTCCTAAGCTAATTCTCTCGCACTTAGGTAGATCTAACTCAGGCACTATCCTTGATGCTATAATTGAGCAACTAGCTCCAGAATCAAATAGAATTCTAAGGGGCGTATTCAAAACGTGAAATGTACCTGCCATCACTTCTCCTTGCGCAGGCACGTCCGCTTGGTTCACCACGTTCAGCCTCCCCATAGGGCGTCCCTGATTGCCCTGCTGATTCGCATTCAGCTGCTGATTTTGTTGCTGGTTTTGATTCTGTGGGGGCGGAGGTCGTTGGTTCTGGTTCTGGTTTTGCGGCCTATTTTGAGGGGGTCTGTACCCTTGGTTATTGCCATTTCGCCCGTTTTGGTTTTGAGGCTGTTCTTGCCCCGCGACCAAATCGTCCCTCTTCGTTATGTTCTCGAGCCTAGTTCGACATTCCCGTCGAACGTGACCCATTCGACCGCATCGGTAACAAGCGCCTTGTTGCGGGCATCCCCTTGCCAGATGTGGTCGTCCACATCGCGGGCAAGGCGGTACCGGATCTTCTTGATTGAACCTCCTTCCCGTGTTGTTTTGTTGGGGCCTATTCGACCCTCTGCGCTGCTCGTTCCTTCCAGTGTTGTTCTCGTTTCTTGAGTCTCGGCTTCTCTTGTCCTGAGGACCCCTGCTGGACTCCCCACTCACCCTTCTTTTCAGCTGCTGCACGCGTGCTACCGCTACCGCGCGATCGTATACGGCTTGCAAATCGGGGTAGTGTACCCCCGCGATCACTTCGCGCACAGACAGGTTCAGTCCCATCTCGAACTTCTGTGCCTTCTCCGCATCAGTAGGCACTAGCCTTGGTGCGAACCTCACCAGCTCCTTGAAGCGGGTGTAGTATTCCTGCACCGTTTGGCTTCCTTGCTTCAACGACAGGAATTCTTCGTACATGGCAGCTTTGGTACTCAAGGGATAGAATCGATCCCTGAGTAGTTCCATCATCTCCATCCACGAGTAAGGCTCGTCATCTTCAGTTGGTTTGGCTTGCGTTGCTTGCCACCAGTCATCAGCTTCGCCTCCCAAGTAGTATGAAGCGACATGTACCCTCTCTCCTTCCGGACATTTGACCGCTCCCAGCAGCTTGTCAAAAGTCCGGATCCATTCCTCCAGTTTAGCTGGATCCTCCTCACCAGCATAGTGGGGCGGCTGGTAGGGATTTACCATCGCCAGGTAGTTAGGGCGAGCTTGGGGCGGAGGTACCGCCGCAGCTTGACCCTGGTTGACTTGCGCGTTTCCGAGCGCAATCAACACTTCTTCTATCGTCCTAAGACGATCGCCCACATTGTTCGGTGCGGGGGGCGTCCTGCGCACCTTGGGGTTGTTCCATTTCAGTTTGAATCGGTTCAGTGACGTTTGGTAGTGTCTCAGTAGGAGTTTCAGTGGTGGTTTGGGGAGCGGTTTGAGTCCTTCCTCTTCCTCTGGGTGCCATTCTGGTACAAATAGGATAGTTTAGGACTGATGAATTTAGCATATAGTCTAAGCAATTTCTATGAATGTATATGTGTGTAGTAATTTAGCACGTGGTGCTTTGTTCGGGTTAAGAAGCATCGTATGCTTCGGGGTTTTATTTTATTTTGTTTTGTTTTGTTTTGATTTAAAATAAATCGGGCATTTTATTTCCTCAAAAGAAATTTTAGTACAAAAGTAGAAATATTTTTCTAGCAACACAATGTCTAACAATAGAATTTCTAGTGCCTCATGACGTCTCCCGGTGGGGTAGCAGGATCTTCCTCCGGATCTTCCTCCTCCGAACTCGGCGGTAGTAGGTCGTCAAAGATAGTGTTTAAATCTTGCCCGTGGGCATCGATGTATTCCTTTAGTATTAAGTTTTGTGTAGTGAGGGTTTGAACTTGGCGCTCGAGTTGGTTTATGCGGTGATGATCCGCCTCTCTCAAGTTGCCCATGTGATGTAAATTGGCCTCCAATTGAGCCATACGGTACTTCATTTGCTCTAGGGTTTGGTGGGAATCAAGATGAACGCTCATCATCCTGACCATCAACTGTATCATGTCTTGACTAGCCATCTAGCGCAAGCAAGAGATCTAAGTTAATATTCGCCAAGATTCTAAGTTCAATTCGCCAAGATTCTAGGTTCAATTCGCCAAGATTCTAGGTTCAATTCGCCAAGATTCTAAGTTCAAGTTCCGCCAAGATTCTAAGTTCATAGCAGAGATGCAGTATGCAAACGCAAATGATATTTCCCCCCAATAATAATTTAATGCAATATATATATATATTTTTTTTTCCATGGGTTTTAAAATAAAAAATGAAAATTCTTCCATGGAAATAATACTTTAAAATTTAAAATAATAGTCAAAATATTAATAATAGTTTAAAAATAATAATGGTTTAAAAATAATAGTTTAAAAATAGCCGGGCTCTGATACCAACTTGTAACACCCCGGTTTTTGGTCACCGAGGTCGGGATGTCACCGCCACATCCCCCTAGTAAGACACGGTTTCTTCGAGCTTACTAAAGAGATGCAAGGCTAGGTATTGCAGGATTTAAAACATTTAAAGCATTCAAAATAGCCCATACAATATAATTCGAAAATAATAATAGCATAGCGCAGCGGAAATATTTAGTTTAGTACAATATCGCAGCGGAAATTATAAAAAGGGCCGACATGGCCAAAACACGGGTTAAACAGGCCCGTTCATAATATAGTCTAAGTACGAAATTTAAAAGCAAAATAAC
The DNA here is from genome assembly GCA_030278955.1 of Hygrophila difformis. Taxonomy (NCBI): domain Eukaryota; kingdom Viridiplantae; phylum Streptophyta; class Magnoliopsida; order Lamiales; family Acanthaceae; genus Hygrophila; species Hygrophila difformis. The sequence continues at coordinate 22,944,298 of JAOANR010000004.1, read as the reverse complement.
AATCCCCAAAATTCCATGCATGATTCGTGCTCATACAGGCTCATTCCACATATTCTGTAAAGAAAGGAATAAAAATGGTTTTGGTCAGCAAAATTGCTGAGTAAGTTAACACATGCATGATTGTAGGGTTTAAAAGCCATAAGTTTAATAATTTAACAAAAGCATGATAATAACATAATATTCAGTTTCATCTAATCCATATCCAATAGCATAATTTATTTCAGGCTCTATTTAATAACACATACCACATGGTTCAAGATAATAGCCATAATTTAAATAAAGCATTTAAATAATTTAATTTGACAACAATATCATTTAATCTAGTTTAATTTAATTTAGAATCCCCATTACATTCCCGATTTGGTATTTCAAAGTTTCACGATAAAAATCGCGATGTCAACAAGTTTAGCCGGTAGCCCGGCGGCCGCAGCCGTATCAGCCATACCCAGTACCACTCCGGAGCCTCGGGAAACCCATACGGATATTCACGAGAGTGTAGGCTCTATATTTCGCCGTTTTGGCAATATCACATTTCAAGTATAGCGCGCGGGATCACCATCGTCCATTACGGCACGAAGTGAATCGTTAGGGGGCACCCTGCAGAGCACTCACCCCTAATTTTAATTTATCAAGTTTGTAAGGGGATTTAGTTTTTAAAATCTGCCTTCCATTGTATTAATTTAGAAACAATATCTCAATTCGTTTCAACCCTAAAGGTTAATTCCATGTTTCAACAAGATTTCAAAATTTCATTTCGGTAAATCACAGTTTACTCCAAAATTCGTCTAAAATCAGATTTAATTCCAAAAATTCCAAAATTTCATATCTGACTCGGAAACATCAAGATCTACAACTTTCGTGTTTTAACTTTTTCAATCCGAGATACCTAAGTAGGTCAAAATCGCCAATTTTCGCATAACAAGAAATCTGTCCGAGTTTAACATGTCACATTTTAAAGATTTCAAATTCTAACATATCAATTCAACTCAAAACTTAATGAAATTTGACAGGGATCATCTTAAGACATTTATCTACAACTTTCATGTTTGGCCAAAGATCTAAAACAGCCTATATCCTATGTCAAAAACGAGATCAAGATCATTCCTAAGTTCTGTCCAAGATTTCAAGATCTAGAATCAAACAGTTCGGTTTCAACGGGTTTTCACATATCAAATCAACTCCAAAAATTCTCAAATTTTTACAGAAGCTAGGTCTAAGTCTTAGGAACGTTTTTCGTGTTTTAAGTTTTTCCGTTTGAGTTCGTTTTAAGGGTCGGAAAAATTCACCAAATCTGTTGCGTCGGTAGAAAAACAAAAGTGGACAGATTTATGGTTCTTGTTGAATCTTTTAGGTTTCGAATGTTTTAAAATCTCCCAAAACCATGTAAGGTTAACTTACAGTGTCTATGAACGTCGGGAATGTCTAGTTCGGAGGCGTGGCTTCCAGATCACCGTTCCTCCTCTCCGTTCGTCGGGTTCTACGATCTAGATTCGATACGGGGTGTAGAAAGAAAAGAATCGAAGTTAGAATCCATTTTCGGATAGAAACGTGAAAAGATTTATTGGACTAGAGCTTACCACAACGTTTGGAGACCTTGGATTTTCGTCCAAGCTGCTGCTTCCGCTTGGTGCTTTCCGTCGACTCCGAATTTAGGGTTTCGAACGTATAGGAGATTGTAGGGTTTTGTAAACTTGTTTGGGGCTCCCAAGGGGCTTATTTATAGAATTCTAAGTCCCTAGGGCGTCCACAACCGACCTAAAAGTCTGGAGTCGAGAGATGTTCAACCGAAAGTCGAAAAATCCGCGTTCGGGCGAGAGATTCACGCAACAAACGAATCTGTGAAGTGGCGCGGTCGTGGCGCGCTAAAGCCACTTCACCGCGCGGCCACCGCGCCGACTTCGCCAGGACTTCGGTCCGGGCGGGTCGTGCGATCCGTCGTGCTTTTCCGCCTCTCTTTCGGGTTTCTATCCCTCTATGCTCCCGAATTCCGATTTCCGGGGCATATTCGGGTTCATACTTTCTCTCTAATTTTATTCTCAGTCCAATTGGATGTTTTGGACTCGAATACTCGAGTTCGTTAGTGTCGGGTTTTGGTGTACCATCCTTTTATTGAATTAAATTCCTTTAATTCCTTTTTAAGTAAAATCTCATTTCTCATTTCCTTATCTTTATTTATTTATTTATTTGCTGGATTTATCTATTTATTTATGGTATTTATTTTATTTATTATTTATTTATTTAATTATTGTTTTATTTTATGTTGGAAAATTCTCGGGTATTACATTTTGCAGGCACTTACAAGACACCAAATAACCAAGTTTTATTATAGGCATTTTATGCAAAATCATTACGGATTAAATCAGATTAATTCATTAAGTTCGAATTCAAAATCTGTCAAAGTTTTCTTCAAAAACACAGTCTGTTCAAATCGAGATTTGACTATCTAAACATTAATGAAAATGCAAAATATTTTACAGACATAATCTTGAGACAATTATCCACAACTTTTATTTTTACACCAAAGATTATTTTTGACCGAAAGTGATAGAAAAATGCACATCAAGTTCGACTAGGCATGCTGTCAAGTTTTTCGAAAAAGTCATGAAACTCAGAAAATGTCCGATGCGTTTTGGGGTAACAAAACTTGATGACAATGCGTAAAATTTTGACACAACCTAGATTAAGATCTTAGGAACAAATCTCTAGTTCGGAGTTTTTCGTTTTGGATTCTCGAAATAGGGTCTTTCGTTCGATCTCAGAAAATGCGCAAAAGTGAATCTTTTAAGTTCGATTTTAATGTTTTGATTAAAACTAATGTGTCGAACGATCCTAAGCCACCGATATTGATATGTAAGGCATTATCTTACAGTGGGTGAGTTCTTGATGGTCTCTGGGTCGTCCGGGATCTACGGATTGTCACGAACGGATCTACTCAACACGCTTTCCTCTTCCTTTGGCCACGAACCGAATTCGCTACTAAAAATATTGGGCTAAATAAAAATAATATTGGGCTAAGTAAAAAAAAATATATATTTTGGGCTAAAACTTTTCGGCTAAAAAATTTAGACTTCTACTACTAATAAAAAGTAAAATGACTTGGGCTAAAATCTTGGGCTTAAAAATAATCATAGTTTAAAAATAATAATAGTAGCTTGAAAAATATTCCGAGCTCTGATACCAACTTATAACACCACAGATTTGATAACACAGGCCGGGATGCCACCGCCACACCTCCCAAGCAAGACACAACTTCATTCGAGCTCACTTGAGAGATGCAAGGCTAATGGTATTTCAAAAATAGTTTAAAAACAATCAAGTCCGGAAGTACTTATATTTAAAATAGAGTAGTAATCATTCATGTACTAATAATAATTAAGTTTATGCAGCGGAAATAAAATAAAGGGCCGACATGGCGAAAACACGGGTTAATAGGCCCGTATGTAGTCATATGAATTAATAAAGTAAATGTCCAAAATAACTTTCATGTGCATGCTCATGCTCCGTACTCTGTAATAGGAGAAAATAAAACAAAATTTATCAGTATTAAAGAATACTGAGTAAGACAATCCCTATAATAGCAATAAAGGGGTTTTAAAAATTTTTAATAATTAACAACTCATTTTTAAGCATGCATATTTAAAATTTTAATAATTAACGTTTTCGGGCTCGATTTTTCGTGTCATTCTCGGATTATGATTCCTATCTTAAATTTATTTCAACTTAAATTGATTTCGTATTTGAAATCTTAAATCCAACGAGTTTGAATTCGTTGGCTTCGAATTCTTCGTCTTTCGACTCCCGTGCATTTCCGACTTCATGGGTTCTTGGAATCAAAATTCCGTCGCTCTTCGGATTTAATTCTATTTCTTATTATAAAAATTACGGGTATTACATAATCGCCTAATCGGTCGAAAACATATGGGACTTTCTCTTTCCCCTTCTGAGGCGAACCCAATCGTCTCCATACTCCTGACCTCTTCTGATCCGTCGGCTGCTTTCCAAGTCGATCGTGTATAGATCTGTTGCTAGTTGATGGATGATCCCCTAGCCGATCATGAGCAGACTTCTTTTGATCAGGGTGTACCATCACCATATTGGCAACCGGAAACGGGTTCTTATCTATTGCCATTAATCTGTCCAGGAATTTCAACTTCCCATCATCAACGTGCTTCTGAACCATCTTCCTAAAATGTCCGCAGACCGCGGTAGTATGAGTGGTAGATCCATGAAATCTACACCACCCAGCCTCCATCTGTTCTTTGGTCGGCTGCGGGTGATTCCCTTTGAACTCAAACAATCCATTCTTCAGGCAATAATCAAAAATCTCATCCATCTGAGAAAGATCAAAAGAATAAAATCGTTGAGCCTCGTCTCTAACTTCTCCCTCTTTTTCCTTGCCTCTCACTGGCCGAAGAGCTAGACCAGTCATAGGCTTTTTTATTACCAACTCAGCCCTTGCAACTTCGGCTAAGGCAGGGAAATCATCCATATTAAATTCTTCTCCAACTTCACACCTGTCCAGTGATTCTGCAAAAGAAGCAGCTGACTGGATAGGTTGTGATCTTCCGCTTTGGCTTCGGCTTGACTTAAAAGCCGCTTGTTCCGCCAGATAAGTCTCCATCCTTATTGCTTCGGCCGTCAATTCGGCCACAGTTCTTGGTCTTGTGATCCTCAATCTATCCTTGATGGCAAACTTCAGATTTTGCTTTAAGATCTGAATGTATTCATGCTCTGGTAACATCGTTTTCATTTGAGCTTTCATGGCGTAGAATCTCTCCAAGAACTCATTAATTGTTTCTCCCGCTTTCTGCTTGGTAGATGTTAGATCTACCACTGACACCTCAGGGCCAGTGTTATAGAATCGGTCATGAAATAAACGCTCCTTTTCGGCCCAATTGTTAACCAATCCTGGAGGCAAATTAATATACCATTCAAACGCGGACCAGTAAGCGACAAACTGAACAAAATCAACTTGTGGAAGTCGTTCTGCGCTATCCTGGTGCACTGAGCCGTGAATCGGCTGATATGCTCAATAGTCGATCGGCCGACTTCTCCTGAAAACGTATTGAAATCAGGAACCTTTACTCCTGTAGGCAATGGATATTGCTCTTCTATATAATCAGGATAAGGTTTCCTGTACATCGGTCGATTTTCCTGGCCGATTAGATTTCCAAATTGAGTACGAATGATTTCCGCTATGAGTTCTCTATCAACCAACTGTGGTTGATTCTGCTGCAATGGTGGATACTATTGTTGTAACACCCCGGATTTGATAACCCAGGCCGGGATGTCACCGCCACATCCCTCTAGCAAGACACGGATTCTCCGGGCTTGCCAAAGAGATGCAAGGCTAGAGGTATTGCAAAAGGTTTAAAAACAAGTCCGGAACCTATTTAAAAATAATAATAAGTATCATCCACACATATAGTAGTAGTAATAATATATCGCAGCGGAAAAATATAAAGTGGGCCGACATGGCCAAAACTCGGGATTTACATACCCGTTATGCAAATATCATGAAAGCAATAAAACAATGTTAAAGTTTTTCCATCCCCCAATGCATATGCTCATGCATTGTCTTCATACTCTGAAAAGAAAAGAGAAAACAACAATTTTATCAGTATATAAAATACTGAGTAAGTCGATCCTAACATAACAATAAAGGGGTTTAATTAGATAATTAAAATTTCACTCCTAACATGCATTCACAAAATTTAAAGGGAATAATATTTTAATTGTGTACTTGAACATGTATTTAATCCACAATAACAATTTAGTCATGATATGAAATTTAAAGACATAATTTAAATGCATAATTCAAAGACATGCATAATTAAATAAATACTTAAAAATATTAAATATTTTATTTCCCCGTTACGTAACCATTTCTCAGTGTTTTGTATAGCCGGTGATCCGGCGGCCGCAGCCGTTTCGTAAGTATCTCGTTTAGCCGGTGATCCGGCGGCCGCAGCCGTATCTGCCATACCCAGTACCACTCCGGAGCCTCGGGAAATCCATACGGACAACCCAAGAGAGTAGGCCATATATCTCCCGCCGATTGGCGTAATATCTCATCAAATTCTCTCGTCCATTATAGGCCCGAAGAGAAAGGCTAGAGGGGCACCCTGCAGAGCACTCGCCCTCCACCTAAGTATCTCATGTATCGTTTAGATTTAATGTATCGGGGTTTTTCAAAAGTATAGATGTATCGTATTTCAAATCTTTGATAGTTCGTTTCGAAATTTCAAAATCCTTCGATTTAATAGTAACTTGGCGTCACAGTTTACGCCTTTTCAATTTAAAAATTCGGTTTAAGTCCGAAAAATTTGAAAATTTCACATTCTATGCAAAACACCCTAACGAACAACTTTCGTGTTCTAACTTACTCGAAATAAGTTGAAGAAACATGTCAAAAATCGAGTTTAATGCGGAAACAGTTTACTGTCCCAAAGCAGATTTGTCACAGTTCGGAAAATTGGCTTTTTGACATATCAAATGGACTCCAAAAATTCTGAAATTTTAACCACATATACTAGACATGATTATCTACAACTTTCATTTAGAATGCAAAGATCAAATCGGACTACAAAATATAGAAACAGACTCACTAAGTTCGGACATGTTCATAGGCAGATTTCAAACACGTTTTGTCAAAACAGTTTCTTTTCGATGCGATTTAAAATAGCAAACGTTAACGAAAATGTCTGAAATTTTTACACAACCTAGATTTATGTGTTAGGATTAAAAGTCTAGTTTTGTGTTTTCCGGATTGAATCCTCAAAATATGAGTTTTAGATAGATTTCAAAAACTGCGCGTATTGGGGTTTTTAATTTCGATTTTTACGTTTCGTCGCATTACGACTATACCCGACGCCCCTAAACTACCCGTATTGATATGGAAGGCTCAACTTACAGTGATAGGGAGTTTTGGTCGTCCTAGGGTCGCTGGCTCGTCCAAATTGGCTACGAACGGATCTCCTCAACGTCAAGCTTCCGACTTTGGCCACGATTTCAAATCGGAAGAAGAAATCCAATGTTAGATCGAGTTTTCGGGTTCAAAAACTTAAATGGAAACCTATGGACGACTTACCACAGTTTAGAACACTGAGGATCTTGTATTCCACGCCTCCTCCATCGGTTTTCGTCGCCGGGAAGTGATCGGAAAGTCGTCGGGAAGTCGCCGGAAGGTGTTTTGGCTTTGGAGAGAGTTTGGGAGAGCTCTAGGGTGAATGGAGTCTGACAAATGGAGTGGGAATCACCCCTCCTTCGACCTAATTCAACTTCCCCCGTCCAAAATCCGCTTTCCAAAATCGGGGGGTCGAATTATGGTAAGAAATCGCCGAAAACGCGCAGCTTGCCAAATTCTGTGGAGCCACGCGGGGTTGGCGCGCCTTTTGGCCAAACCCCGCCCGGCCAGCGCGCGGTCCCCGCCTGGACTGCGGTCCGGGCGGGTCCGTGCGATCCGATCCGTCGGGTCTTTTTCTCCTCTCTTTCGGACTTCTATCCTTCCACATTTCCGCGCTCGATTTTCCGGGTCATTTTCGGATTATGCTCTCATCATAAATTTATTCCGTCTCAATTCGATTTCATGCTTGAAATCTTAAGACCGTCGGTTTTGGTCCGTCGGGCTCTAATTCGTCGTCCTTTGACTTCCGTGCATTTCCGCGTCTACGGGTTCTCGGAAACAAAACCTTCTCTCCTATTGGATTAATTCCTATTTTTATATTCTAAAATTTATGGATATTACAGTCTACCCCCCTTAAGAACCAACTTCGTCCTCGAAGTTGCACTTCATCCTCTCGCGAGTTCGGGAATTGTTTGATTAAGCGATTGTATTATTGTGTGTCGTTGTTTGTTATTATTTGACTGAACCCAAAATTGAAATTTCCGAGTTGCCTACGTACCCCGTGAAGGGATCAAGTCATTACGTAGTTCAAAACAATTTGAATTTGTTTATTTGGGGTACAAAGTATTCGTATAAAATATCCGGAAATATTCGGGTCGTCACATCCTCCCCCTCTTAAGATTACAGTTATGCCCCCATAACTGTTGTTGCATTGTCTTGGAATAGGGTTGGGTAACGATCCTTCATGTCTGCCTCTAGCGCCCACGTTGCCGTCTCGGCTTCGTGGTTAGACCAAAGAACCTTAACCATTCTCACGGTCTTATTCCTTGTTACCCTCTCCTTCTTGTCGAGTATTCGTACCGGAATTGCTTCGTAGCTTAAGTCATCGTCCAGCTCAATTTCCTCCGGTTGGAGTACGTGGGTTGGATCATGGACGTATTTCTTCAGTTGTGAGACGTGGAACACGTCGTGGACACGAGCAAATTTTGGCGGTAATGCTAGTCGGTATGCAAGATTCCCCACTCTTTCTAGGATCTCGTATGGTCCTATGTACCGTGGGCTCAATTTCCCCCGCTTGCCAAAGCGCATCACACCCTTCATCGGTGACACCTTTAACATGACCTTATCGCCTATTTGGGATTCCAAATCTTGCCGTCTCACGTCGGCATAGCTCTTTTGCCGGTCTTGCGCGGCTCTCATCTTTCCTTGGATTATTTTAACTTGTAGAGCCATGTCCTCAACAAGTTGTGGTCCAACTACCATAGCCCTCTCGCTTTCCTCCCAGCTCAATGGGCTTCGGCATTTGCGTCCATACAGTGCTTCGAAAGGTGCCATGCCAGTGCTAGCATGGTAGCTGTTGTTGTAGGAAAATTCGATTAAGGGTAAGTGACTTTCCCAACTTCCTTTAAACTCTAATACGCATGCCCTTAGCATGTCTTCCAAAGTTTGGATCGTTCTTTCCGTTTGCCCATCCGTCATAGGGTGGAACGCGGTACTCATCTTTATCTTCGTACCGAGGGCTTCTTGTAGTTTTGTCCAAAAATGTGAGACAAATCTACTGTCTCTGTCTGAGATGATGTCATGTGGTACTCCATGTCGTCGTACCACGTTGTCGACATATGCCCTTGCCAATTGGTCCATGGACCATGTATCCTTCATGGGGATAAATATGGCAGCTTTTGTCAACCTATCCACGATCACCCAGATTTTATTCATCCCCTTCGGTGAACGTGGTAGCCCCGAAACGAAGTCCATTGAAATGCTATCCCATTTCCAACTTGGGATTTCCAATGGCTGCATTAATCCTAAGGGTTTCTGTCGCACGGCCTTGACCTTCTGGCAGGTAAGGCATCTTGCCACAAACTCGGCTATTTCTCTCTTCATGTTCGGCCACCAATAGTTCTTCTTTATGTCCTTGTATAGCTTCTCGCCTCCGGGGTGGACCGAGTATGGGGAATTATGGCCTTCCTCCATTACTTTTTGCTTCAGGCCCTCGCATTTTCGTGGTATGCACCACCTTCCCTTGAAGCGGATGCTTCCGTCCTCATGGATTTTAAAATCCATTGCCTTTCCTTCAGCAATGCTCTTCCTAATTTCCTCCAGCTTTTCATCACCCTGTTGTGCTAGTCGTATCTCATCGAGTATGGTAGATCCTACTACCATCGTGTTGACGACCTCACTTACTTCGCCAGAGTGTACCAACTCCAGACTTAATTTTGCCAAGTCTCTGTACAACTCGGCCGGTACCACAAGTGAATTCACCACGTGTTGAGTCTTTCGACTCAAGGCATCGGCCACCACGTTGGCTTTTCCTTCGTGATACGCGATTTCCAGGTCGTAATCCTTAATCAGCTCCAACCATCTCCTTTGCCTCAAATTCAGCTCTTTTTGCGTGAATATATACTTGAGGCTCTTATGGTCGGTGAACATTCGACACTTTCGCCCATAGAGGTAGTGCCTCCATATCTTTAGAGCGAACACGACTGCGGCTAACTCCAAGTCGTGCGTCGGATAGTTCTCTTCGTGTGGCTTTAGTTGACGTGATGCGTATGCTATAACCCTTTGATCTTGCATTAGCACGCATCCCAATCCTTCCTTCGAGGCGTCGCTGTACACCTCGAAGTCTCCATCCTCCGATGGTAATGCCAACACCGGCGCTGTAGTAAGCCGTTTCTTCAATTCTTGGAATGCGGAATCACACTCAATGGTCCAGTCGTATTTCACCCCTTTCTTTAACAGTTGTGTCAATGGGCGAGCGATCCTTGAGAAATCCTTTACAAACCTTCGGTAGTACCCTGCCAATCCGAGAAAACTTCTTACCTCGGTTGGATTCTTCGGTGGCACCCATTCGGTCACTGCCGAGATCTTTGCTGGGTCTACTGCCACTCCGTTGGCGGATACGATATGTCCCAGAAATGCCACTTCTCTTAGCCAGAAGTCGCATTTGGACAGTTTGCCATACAGCTGATTCACTCGTAAGATCCCTAACACTTTGTGTAAGTGTTCGGAATGTTCCTCTTCGCTTTTCGAGTAGATCAGGATGTCATCTATAAACACCACTACGCATTGATCTAATAATTCCCGAAACACGTTGTTCATGAGATTCATGAACATCGCTGGGGCGTTCGTCAGCCCGAATGATAGCACCGTGAATTCGTAGTGCCCGTAGCGAGTTCTGAATGCCGTCTTTGGGATATCCTTTTCGGCGATCCTTAACTGGTGATATCCAGATCGTAGGTCGATCTTTGAAAATACTGAAGCTCCCCTCAGTTGGTCGAACAAATCCTCGATTCTGGGCAACGGGTACTTGTTCTTGACCGTGACTTGGTTAAGTCCTCTATAATCGATGCATAGTCGTAGACCTCCATCTTTCTTCTTCACGAATAAGACCGGGGCTCCCCATGGGGACGTGCTCGGCCTTATGTAGCCCTTCTCTAGCAACTCCTCGAGTTGTTCTTTTAGTTCCTTCATTTCTAGCGGCGCCATACGGTAAGGAGCCTTTGAGACAGGCTCCGTTCCCGGGATGAGATCTATGGTGAATTCCAGATCTCTCTCAGGCGGCATGCCGGGAACGTCTTCCGGAAATACATCCGGGTATTCTCTCACCACCGGAATGTTATCCACCTTGACCTCTTCGGCCTCAAGGTTATGAATGTAGCATGCATATAACGCGTAACCCTTACGCATTAAGCTACATAGCTTAATGGCGTTAACTATCTTGGTAGACTTCTTAGGGGGTTGGGAGTAAAAGATGACTCTTCTTCCCCTACTCTTTGACAACGTGATCTTTTGTTTTTGGCAATCGATCACGGCTTTATATTGGGTTAGCCAATCCATTCCTAGTATGACGTCAAAATCCTGTAGTTCGAATTCTACCAAGTTCGCGAAAAACTCTACGTTCTTTATAACTATCGGAATTCCGTTATATCGCTTAGAGCATGATACTACCTCTCCTGATGGAAGTTGAATCCCTAAGTTAATCAATTCGCACTTAGGTAGATCTAGTTTAGGTAAGACTTTAGATGATATTATCGAACAACTTGCTCCTGAGTCAAACAGAACTCTAAGGGGTGTACTTAAGACATGGAACGTACCTCCCATTACGTCCCCCTGCATAGGCACATCTGCCTCATTGATGACATTCAACCGCCCCATTGGACGTCCCGGGTTGCCTTGCTGATCCCGGTTCGGGTTCTGATTCTGTTGCTGGTTTGGATTCTGTGGGGGACGTTGATTCTGATTGAGATTCTGGTTTTGAGGGGGTCTATACCCCTGGTTGTTTCCATTCCGTCCATCTTGATTGCGAGGCTGAGTTGGCCCCGTGCCCAAGTCCTCCCTCTTGGTGATGTTTTCCAGTCGAGTGCAGCATTCATTCGCCATGTGGCCGATGCGACCACACATGTAGCAGGCGCCCTGTTGGGGGCACCCTCTGGCCAAATGAGGCCTGCCGCATCTCGGGCAAGGTGGTACCGGGTTACCCCGGAAAAGGGTTCTATCGTCATATCCTCTGTTGTTGTTTTGAGGGGGTCTGTTCAGATCTCCCCGAAAGTTGTTCCCTACAGCATTGTTACCGGAACGGTTGTCTCTACTCCTCTTATCCTGTCCCTGAGATCCTCGACTGGGTTCTCCGCTCACTTTCCTTTTTAGTTGTTGCACCCTTGCAACAGCTACCGCACGATCATACACCGATTGCAGGTCTGGGTATGGGACGCCAGTGATCACCTCTCGTATAGTCAAGTTTAGCCCCATTTCAAATTTCTGTGCCTTCTCCGCATCTGTCGGCACGAGTCTCGGTGCGAAACGCACCAACTCCTTGAAACGGGTGTAGTATTCCTGGACTGTTTCCCTCCTTGCTTCAGAGATAGGAACTCCTCGTACATGGCTGACTTTGTGCTCATGGGATAAAAGCGATCCCTGATCAGACCCATGAATTCTTCCCAAGAATAGGGTTCCTCGTCATCGGCTAACTTATCTTGCATGGCACGCCACCAGTCATCCGCCTCCCCTCCAAGATAGTACGATGCCATAGGCACCTTCTCGCCAATTGGGCACTTCACCGCGTTTAGTAGCTTGTCGAATGTTCAGATCCATTCTTCAAGTTTAGCCGGGTCCTCTTCTCCGGCGTAGTTCGGCGGACGATATGAGTTCACCATAGCTAAGTAGTTAATGCGGGCCTCGGGTGGAGGTACAGCAGCGGCCTGGCCTTGGTTCACATGCGCGTTCCCTATCGCAATGAGAACCTCTTCTAGAGTGCGTAGGCGCGCGTCCATGTTGTTTGGCATAGGGTTTGCCGGCTCCTCTTGAGCGTGTACCCCTTCGCCGGGTATAGGCCTTTCTGGTTGCATAGGGGTTTCGTTGGTGTTTGGAGTAGTGGGCTGGGCGCGTGGTCTGCCTCTCGGTGCCATGCTGTCGCAAGAACAAGAGAGTTTAGATTCCTTTTGTTGGAGTATTATATAATGCTTATAAAAGAATTTAATTAAATAAATGACGATATTAACAGGTATTAGTCTACTGGAACCTGTTAGTATAGGTTGTTGGGATTTAGCGTATCGTTTGTTGTTATTTGGGGTTAGTCCTACTTGCTGTTTTGTTTTTGTTTTGTTTCGTTTTGTTTCGTTTTGTTTTTTTTTTTTGTGAACAGTAACCTGTTCAGATTTTTTTTTTTTTTGAGACCCTAGGGTTCAGGGTGTTGGGGTTTAGGGTTGGAGATACCCTTGTTCGATGATTATCTCCATATAATGTATATATATATATACATATTTAGGTTATTTATTACTACTTGTATTTTTGTTTAGTTGTTATCTATAGGTCATTGATTATTATTACCTTGTTCATTTGTTTGATCGGGTTTTAGCAGGGTATTCGAAGAGAAATAATTTAATTAAAATGTAAGGAATACTTTAAATATACTTGTATAAAATAAATGCTTGTAGATTTATTACTCAAGAGAAAATTTTTCAGTTGATTACAAGCATTCGTAACAGGAATGAAATAGTAGTGTTGGTACTAGTTTGAAAAAAAAAAAAAAGGAACATAGATAGTAGTGCATCAGTATGGGCTCCTAAGTCTAGGGTGACTAGGCAGGTACATCCTCGATGGGATCGTCCTCGTCGCTGGATACGTCAATGGCAATGGGTGTCCCCACCGGGCTCGGGCTCGGAGGAAATATGTCAGCCTCTAGGCCTAGCAGCTCAGCTCCTAAGTGTCCTATTTGCATCATCCGTTCGTTGTCCTTGTTTTGGAGTGTGACCACTTGGGTTTGGAGTTCGGCGACTTGGGCCTTGAGTTGGGTTATTTCATGATGGTCAGCTTCCCTAAGATGTCTCAAATAGTCCACGTTATTCTCTAGATGCCCCACTCGAGCCTTGAAGTGATTGATATGCTGTTGGGATTCGAGGTATGCGTTGGTCAGTTTCATCATCAGATTGGTCATGTTCGCGTTGGGTTCGGTCATCTAATGTCAACAAGGAGGTTAGAGTTAGAGTAGGTTTCGAATAAAAGTCAGGATATGCAGGAATTTAAATCTATATGAATATGCACATGCAATCCCCCCCCCCAAAAAATTTAATTTTAATGTATTTTCAAATTTAATCATGGATTTAAAAAGTTGGGCCTCTATATTGGCCAAAAAAAAATAATAATTTGGACTTAAAAATAAAAGCATGGGTATTTGGGCCGAGATGGTTGGGCTTATAATAAATAATTATTGGGTCAAAATAGTTTAACCCCCTTTTGGGCTCAAATTTTGGGCTAAAATAATAACACTAGTAGTCTAAAAAAAATAATAATGATAATAATAAATTTAGAAATAATACTTAGTTCAAAATATTTTAAAATAATAATAATAGTAGCTTTAAAATATTCCGGGCTCTGATACCAACTTATAACACCCCGGATTTGATAACCCAGGCCGGGATGTCACCGCCACATCCCTCTAGCAAGACACGGATTCTCCGGGCTTGCCAAAGAGATGCAAGGCTATAGGTATTGCAAAAAGGTTTTAAAAAAAACAAGTCCGGAATCTATTTAATAATAATAAGTATCATCCACACATATAGTAGTAGTAATAATATATCGCAGCGGAAAAATGTAAAGTGGGCCGACATGGCCACCTAAGTATCTCATGTATCGTTTAGATTTAATGTATCGGGGTTTTTCAAAAGTATAGATGTATCGTATTTCAAATCTTTGATCGTTCGTTTCGAAATTTCAAAATCCTTCGATTTAAAAGTAACTTGGCGTCACAGTTTACGCCTTTTCAATTTAAAAATTCGGTTTAAGTCCAAAAAATCTGAAAATTTCACAGTCTATGCAAAACACCCTAACGAACAACTTTCGTGTTTTAACTTTCTCGAAATAAGTTGAGGAAACATGTCAAATATCGAGTTTAATGCGAAAACAGTTTACTGTCCCGAAGCAGATTTGTCACAGTTCGGAAAATTAGCTTTTTGACATATCAAATGGACTCCACAAATTCTGAAATTTTAACCACATATACTAGACATGATTATCTACAACTTTTATTTAGATTACAAAGATCAAATCGGACTACAAAATATAGAAACAGACTCACTAAGTTCGGATATGTTCATAGGCAGATTTCAAACACGTTTTGTCAAAACAGTTTATTTTCGATGCGATTTAAAATAGCAAACGTTAACGAAAATGTCTGAAATTTTTACACAACCTAGATTTATGTGTTAGGATTAAAAGTCTAGTTTTGAGTTTTGCGGATTGAATCCTCAAAATATGAGTTTTAGACAGATTTCAAAAACTGCGCGTATTGGGGTTTTTAATTTCGGCTTTTACGTTTCGTCCGTATTGATATGGAAGGCTCAACTTACTGTGATAGGGAGTTTTGGTCGTCCTAGGGTCGATGGGCTCGTCCAAATTTGCTACGAACGGATCTCCTCAACGTCAAGCTTCCGACTTTGGCCACGATTTCAAATCGGAAGAAGAAATCCAATGTTAGATCGAGTTTTCGGGTTCAAAAACTTAAATGGAAACCTATGGACGACTTACCACAGTTTAGAACACTGAGGATCTTGTATTCCACGCCTCCTCCGTCGGTTTTCGTCGCCGGAAAGTGATCGGAAAGTCGTCGGGAAGTCGCCGGAAGGTGTTTTGGCTTTGGAGAGAGTTTGGGAGAGCTCTAGGGTGAATGGAGGCTGAAAAATGGAGTGGGAATCACCCCTCCTTCGACCTAATTCACCTTCCCCCGTCCAAAATCCGCTTTTCAAAGTCGGGGGGTCGAATTATGGTAAGAAATCGCCGAAAACGCGCAGCTTGCCAAATTCTGTGGAGCCACGCGGGGTTGGCGCGCCTTTTGGCCAAACCCCGCCCGGCCAGCGCGCGGTCCCCGCCTGGACTGCGGTCCGGGCGGGTCCGTGCGATCCGATCCGTCGGGTCTTTTTCTCCTCTCTTTCGGACTTCTATCCTTCCACGTTTCCGCGCTCGATTTTCCGTGTCATTTTCGGATTTTGCTTCTCATCATGAATTTATTCCGTCTCAATTCGATTTCATGCTTGAAATCTTAAGACCGTCGGTTTTGGTCCGTCGGGCTCTAATTCGTCGTCCTTTGACTTCCGTGCATTTCCACGTCTATGGGTTCTCGGAAACAAAACCTTCTCTCCTATTGGATTAATTCCTATTTTTATATTCTAAAATTTACGGGTATTACAGTTGTTGTACCATTGGAGCAGGCGGATGCGCCACTGGCTGAGGTGGCTGATACTGCTGCTGCTCGTACCTTGGTTGAGGCGAGACGAAAGGCCGTGGTCCCTGCCCTTCTATTGGCCGATAGGCCTGCTGTTGGTAGTTATGAGGATTTTAAACCACAGGCGGTGGATTCGGAATAACTAGAGGTGGATTTTGCATCGCCTGTACATTGTGTACTCCAATCGGATACATATTCCTCGCCATTTCGGCTCTAAACATCGCTGGCATTGCTGCCAGTATATTTCCTTCTATTTGTCGAACTGAATTTGTAACCGCCGCTTCCACCATGAATTGAACGTTATCGCGACACAGCAGGGTTAAATCATCATGCGGAAACTCTTGAGCGTTAAAATCCGAAGGTCCTGCGAATCCTGGAGGAAAATCCCCTGGATTTGTTGTACGCTCTTAATGAATTGGCGGCAAATCGGTTCTCACCGCCGTGTTGATTGCCGGAGTTGTATGTGGATCAACTGCTATTGTGAATATTTGTCCCACTGGGCGTGCCACTGTTTGGCCTCGCTGGTGCTGGCCAAGGACCTTTTTCTCCTCAAGGGAGGCTATCGGAAAAGGATCAAACCGATTACGGGTCCGAGATTATGATAATGCGCCCAAACTTGACTGATCTTCACTAAATTGCAATGGCAAAGTTGAATACAATGGAAAATCTACCAGTTGTTAAGAAACAACGGCTGATTAAACGGAAAAAGGCTACCAAACTACCAGTTGTTAAGAAACAACGGCTGATTTGGAGAAATAACCGCTAACAACTAAGCTAGAATCTAGGAAAGCTTGTAAAGGAAAGCAGTAAAGAAGCAATAAAAGATAAAAAGAATTGAAATTGCATAAAGGAAATTTTGCGGTGGATTGGTCTTTCTTGATTCTGAGCTTGGCATCCCCTATTTATAGCCAGAGCTTGGTAACCGCTCCCTGGCTGCATCCAGAGCCGATTCTGAGCATCCTCTTTTCGGTTATTCTCGGCCGATTACTTCGGCCTGGAAGTTCATGCTTCTTCTGCGCACTCTTTTTTTTTCTTGCTCATCCATCTACTGTTCCGCTTTTTCTAGCCTAATTACTATTTCTCGGCCCACCATCTTGGTGGCCACAACACTAATGCTATGTGCTGTATGGCATAATATGAATGTTTATGCTAATGAATTGTATAGCTAATGCTAAGTGATGGTATAGTGTATAGTTAGTGATATGCACTTATTTAATGTGTAGTTAGTGCTATTTGAATTTATCAAATAAATGTGTAGAAACGGCGCATGACGGGGATGAATCCGGATAGACCAATTTCAATTGGATTTTTGTATAATGAATGCGAAAAATATTTATGAATTCACTAATGTTAATTTATCAAATTATGGAAGGAATAAATATTACTAAAACCATCAATTAACCATCATGGAAACAAATTATCATGTTACCCAAATTAACACGGTCTCATAATTGGAAATTATTGCAACATTACACCGGTTAGCACGATGTACACTATCGACTAGCACATTCTGCACCTACTGAATTAATATTGTTCTGCAGGCTAACATAACGTTCAAAATCAATATTCAAACTCCAACTCCGAAAAGAATCTTATCAAGGAGTGAAGTATTTTTTGAAAAATAACTAAAGACTTTTGACTTCTTGACACAACAGCTACAGATGGATTTGTTGGAGTTATTTTTGGTAACTAAATTATGTTATTCTAGTAAGGTGTCCTCAATGGAAGGTGGGGAAGTAGTGGGAGAAAATTGAACTTTCTTGTAGATAGATTTTTGCATTTGTACATTAGATGGATCGGATGAAGCAAGTTAATACCTTAAAATTATCATTCTTCATTGATCAAGAATTCCATTGAAGGTGTTCTAGAAATCTTCCACTTAATTGTTATGAGAAGATTATACTTTGTTGTCGATTTCGACTAATGAATAGTGAATTGATGATTTATTCATCTATATGCTATTGAGTCTAGGGAGAAAAATCAATGAAAGATAAAGATTTACCCGGCCATTTGTTTGAAGGTGATGATAACAAACAAGGGGATCGTCCCACACAGTCACTGATATATATGCATAATCACAGGTTTCGGTAAATGGAATCTTGGAACATGTAGTTTCTATGGGATTGAATATATGTATTGGAGGGATCTTACACCTAAACGGGGTTTGATTTAACACAACCTTTTGCTCGGCAATTGAAGTGATTGTATACAGTTCTTCATTGAGTTGCCCAGTGATTGAACATACTGCGATTCTTTCTTGCATTGGTATATCCCCAAATTTATTGGTGGCCGAACTAGGTTAACTACTACTATGTTTGTTGATTTTATTATTTCTGCTTTAATTTCCATTGCGCTTGATTTAGCGCCACTTTGGATAGCCTTCTTCAAAAAAGTAGAAGTCAGAAAGAAAGAGAAGGATAAATGAAAGCAGAAGCAAATTATTTTAGTGTTCGGATTCATTTTAATAATAAAGCAAATTTTATGGTTAAAATTGTTTGGATGGAGGATGTGCAAAAGTTCTTTTAACTTTTATC
The DNA here is from genome assembly GCA_030278955.1 of Hygrophila difformis. NCBI lineage: Eukaryota > Viridiplantae > Streptophyta > Magnoliopsida > Lamiales > Acanthaceae > Hygrophila > Hygrophila difformis. Next base: position 22,925,703 of record JAOANR010000004.1, on the reverse strand, counting down.
GATGTCAAGGTCCCTTATACTTCAATATTCGGTTATCGTCGTTAGTGCACTGTGCTAACTACGTGTTTGTGTAAGCAGTAAAGAACACAAGCGTTTGTTGACCCAGTTTGGTTTTGCAGCCTACATCTGGGGGATACCAATCCAGGCGACTCTTACTAGACTAAAGACCAAGAATACAGACACCCTATCCAATGCCTAACACCTGAAACCAAACTCAAACACTAGACGAACGATCTAGTTGAGCAGACGTAGTTAGGACTCCCCCTCAACACGTCTGTAGGGAAAACACCCTAATTGGAATCTTCAAGGCACGATCACCGTCTGTCATCCACCAAGGCCTTCATCTGATCGCTGAATTGCTCCAGAATTCTTTGTTGATTGTAGATCACAATATCTTCAGATATTCACGATGTAGACTCTTCCTTCTATCTTGTTCTTCTAAAGATTTACAACTCAATTCTTGAAGAACATTCACACAAACTCTCTCTGTAATCTAAACAATGAATAATACGAAAACTCTAAAAACCTCTAACAGATTACAGACTCTGCAACACTAAATAAGTACAATTAGAATAACTTCTAGCTGAGTTAGCTGTCGTCGTTAACCGGATGTGCTAACACCTGTAAAATCATCTAAATGAAAAGTACAAGTTAAGTTGTTTAAGCAATGTATTAACAATCTCCCCCACATTTCATGGAGATGATGATCCATCACAAGGTGTCTATCAAAAATATCAGTAATGCAAGCATTAAGCATATAAGAACATGATAGGCAAGTACATCAACAATATAACAAAAATATCATCAATGTAAAATATCAATCAGAGACGACAGTTCAAAGTTCATAGTTCATCATCCAAAAACAAACAAAACATAAAAACCATCAAAATAGTGTCATCAGCAAAAAGTATCAACATCCATCAGACAATCACAAAAACCATTAAAAAGTTTTAGTCAGAAAGTCGTTACCCCAAAGTGTCATCAACCTTACCACACCAATACCACCACATCACCAAAATAGACACACCAGCACCAGCTTCAGTTTTTCTCCCCCTTGATGGATCAAACAACTCCATCAGAAGAATCTTCCTCATCAGAAGAATGAGCCAGGCAACATGCTCACAATCTTGGCAATCCTCCACTTGGTGGCTATCGCATCCTGGCTGATTTTATTCTGTTTGTCACTAAGAATTAGTAACTCAGACTTTATCTATTGAATAAGGTCAGTGCCAGAAGGAGGTGGTCCATCCTTGAAATCATTGTGCTTATCACGAAGTTCAGTGGAGGGTGAATGCACATTGATCTTAATCAGATCATCCTTCTTCATTTTGTATCCATTATGGTGCAGTAGAAGGGTTATGAGACCAGGGTAAGGTAGACTTGTAGATTTTGTGATCAAATCTCGAGAATAACCTAACATTCTTTTCATAACAAGTAAACCAAAGTTCATTAGTTCAATACCAGAATTGATACAGAATAAGAGTTTTACCCATCTCAAGAGAAGGCTGAGAAGCATTCGATGTTGGTAGAATGTTGGCACGACAGAAGTAGAACAGACAGTGAAACTTCATTGTCAAATTAGAGGCACTGCACTTGTGTTGTTCAAAATCAAATGCCCTCTCATTTGACATAGTGTAGGCAACGTCAGCAGGGGAGTGAGGCAGATACTCCAGAGGATCTCCAAGGTCGTCGTTGGGCGCAAGTTCTAACAACGAGTTGATAATAGCATGGGTTAGTTCTATGAACTTGCCACGATGTATATCTTACCAAACCAAGGAGAGCTTTTGTTCAGAATCTCAGGGTGAAGATTAGCGTAGAACTCCCTGACCAAAGTTGGAGAGTAGGCTTTGAAAACTCGTGCCCATTTCAGTAGATGCCTCTCTTCCAAGAACTCACCAAACCCTATTTCGGTGTAAGTGTTGTGAACAAAAGTTTCTTCTGGAATAAAATTCATGTTGACAAGATCCTTTGTGCCAAACTGCATCATTTCTTTAGTGAAGTAAGTAATACTGAACGCCCTTTGTGATTGTAAATCCCTTTGAGACTTTTCTTGAGTCCTGCGCGTTCGGGGTCATTTGGCCGTTGTTCCCACATCACTTGTAGAAGAGCTTCTCTTCTTCCTCTGAGTAGATCTGGTGGCTGGTCGTTGAACTTCTGTTTCAACTTCGGTTTGATCAGGAACCTCTGGTTCATCATGAGGAAGAATGTCATCATCCTCCAAGTTGACGTTCTCCGCTTCAGTTGCAGTTGGATTAGGAGGATTTTCGGTAGGATTTTGAGTAGGGTTCTGAGGAGGGTTTGGAGGAGGATTTCGAGGAGGAGAAGGAGGTAAAACATTCAAGGGTTCAGCATTTTCAACAAACTCAGCAATTTGAGTTTCAACATTTTCGGGAGTGGTTTGAGCAACATTCTCGGGTGTGGCATTAGGGTCTTCGATAGTATTCTCAGTAGGATTTAGATTTCCTAAGGTAATATGGGGTGGCGAAGTGGTTGGAGTTGGCTCGGAAACCTTCTCCGGGTGATTTGTTGAAGAAGACGATGCCATAAAGTTGTGTTTACCGGAAAAAAACCTCAAACTTGAAACTAAAATGTGGTAAGTAAGAACTCAAATAAACTGATTTAAAGAGAAGGAGGTGAAGACGAAGAGGCGAGAGAACGAGGGTGACAGTTTCCCCGATGTGCGACGTGAGGGATAATGGCTGTCAGTTCCGCGGTCATCATTACTCTGTAGACGACGGTTTCTTCATGCTTATCGGAAAATTGTTTGGGCCTGAAAATTCTCATGGGCTAGATCAAGTGCAAAACATGTAAAAATAAAATAAACATGATTGAATTTAACAAGAGTAGCAAAGGCCCATGATTTGTCTAAGAGTTTCAAACCTTTCACCGTCAAGTGCTTTTGTGAGGATGTCAGCCCGTTGTTCTAACGTCCCGATGTGTTCAATATTGCACACTGTCTTCTACCAAGTCGCTTATAAAATGATACCTAATATCAATATGTTTACTGCGATTACGAAGAACATGATTCTTTGAAATGTTAATCGCGCTGGTATTATCACAATAGACCTTGAAATCATCCTTCTTAACTCCATAGTCATCAAGCATTTGCCTCATCCACATTAACTGAGAACAAAAACAAGTAGCTGCTATATATTCAGCCTCTGCTGTTGAGAGTGCTACTATATTCTGTTTTCTAGAAAACCATAAAACTAGATTGTTCCCAAGATAAAAACAGCCTCCGGTTGTCGATCATCTGTCATCACAACATCCTGCCCAATCTGAATCTGTATATCCTATTAAGTCCAAATTGCATCTCTTAGAAAACCATATTCCCATACCAATAGTTCCTTTGATGTATCTCATAATGCGCTTGACTGCTTTTGGATGTGACTCCTTTGGATTTGATTGAAACCATGCGCACACACCAGTACTAAAAGAAATATCAGGTCGAGTTGCAGTTAAGTAAAGTAAACTTCCAATCATACTTCGATACAACTTCTGATCTACATTGTTTCCTTGATCATTCCTTAGAAAGCTTTTGCTGTTGTCCTTGCGGTGTTCTAGCAACCTTGCTATCATGAAGATTAAATCTCTTAAGCATGTTGAGAGCATACTTCTCTTGACTTAAAAAGATTCCATCATCCTGTTGTTTCACTTGTAATCCCAAAAAGTAAGTAAGTTCTCCTATCATACTCATCTCGAACTCGGACTGCATTGATTTGACAAAGTCGTTCCTCAGTCGTTCTGATGTTGCTCCAAAAATGATATCATCTACGTACACTTGTGCAACTATCAGATCGTTGTTCTGATGTTTAACAAACATTTTCTTGTCTGCATTACTCTTTTGTATCCGTTATTGATGAGAAATGAAGACAACCTGTCATACTAGGCTCTTGGAGCTTGTTGGAGACCATATAAAGCTCCCTTAACCCGATAAACATGGTTAGGTTTTGATGGATCCTCAAAGCCAGCATGTTGAGCAACATAGATCTCTTCCTTTATTTTCCCATTGAGAAATGTTGTCTTGATGTCGAGTTGATATAGCTTGAAGTTCATTGAACAAGCAAAGGCTAATAAAATTCGAACTGCTTCCATCCTAGCAACTGGGGCAAATGTCTCACCATAATCAATTCCTTCTATCTGAGTGAAACCTTGAGCAACAAGACGTGCTTTATTTCAAACAATGTTCCCTTGTTCATCTGTCTTGTTCCGAAATACCCACTTTGTGCCAATCACATTGATGTTTGGAGGTTGTTCTACTAACTCCCAGACATCATTCCTTTGAAATTGAATCAGTTCATCTTGCATAGATGCTATCCCATATTCATCGATTAGGGCTTCTGAAACATTCTTCTACTCTATCTTAGAAACAAAACAATTCATCTCTGCCAATTCTCTATAATCAGCCTTTTGATTCCTTGTTTGTCTTTGAGCATTTGGATCTCCAATGATGTCTTGCTGTGAATGATGTTTCAGTGCTCTTGGACCTTTCCTCTTATTAGGTACAGCAACTTTAGGACTTGACACAGTATTCTCTGGGTTTTGCTCATGATCAACTTCTTCATCATCACCAATATCTATTCCTTCTGACTGTTGTTGACTGGATGTTCCAACGACAGGGTTGTCTGAGGCAGTTTCAACACTAGGAACTGTATCATCATCCTCCCTTCTAGGTAAAGAATATTTATCCTCAAATAGGACATTTACAGTTTCAGTAACCTTTCTGGATTGAATCGGATAAACTCGATAAGCTCTTGAGTTATTGGAATAACCTAAAAACCATCCTTCTTCAGCTCTAGCATCAAACTTCTTAATTTGTTCTCTATCCCTGTAGACAAAACATTTACATCCAAAAGTATGAAAATATTTAACAGTATGAGTGTTACCATTCCAACTTTGATATGGAGTGTTGTTAGTGAGAGGTCTCAACAACACACGATTGATGATGTGACATGTTGTATGAATTGCTTCTGCCCAAAAAGATTTGCTAAGGGTGCTAGCATGCAGCATTGAACGAGCCATCTCCTGAAGTGTTCTATTCTTCCTTTCAGCAATCCCGTTCTGTTGTGGCGTCTTTGGGGCTGAATACTCATGAAATATACCATGGTTGTTACAGAAATGTTCAAACTCCTGGTTCTCAAACTCGCGTCCATGGTCAGATCTGATTCTTTGAAGTTTAGCTTGCTTCTCATTCATCAGTTTAAGGCCAAGCTTTTCAAAATGTTGGAATGCTTCATCTTTGCTCCTGAGAAAACATACCCAAGTAAATCTCGAAAAATCATCAACACAAACTAAAACATACGTTTTGCCATTTAGGCTTTCAGTTTCTGTTGGACCCATAAGATCCATATAGATTAGTTCTAGGCAATTATTAGTAGAGATTCCATCAGTCTTCTTATGTTGTGCTCGAGTTTGCTTTCCTTTTGAACAATCCACACAAGTAAGATCTTTTTTATTTTGAAGTTTAGGCAGACCTCTGACAGCAGCCGAACAACTCAGCTTGTACAAGGTTTGATAGTTGAGGTGTCCAAGCCTTTTGTGCCATAAATTTGTGAGGTCATCCTTGCTTACAAGTGCTTGAGCTAGATTTGCTTCCAAAGTATAGCAATTGTTCTTTGAACGTTTACATGTCATGATATTGTCTCTCCTGCAATCAAATACTTGACAAAAATTCTTATTAAAGATAACAAGAGAATCTTCATCACATAATTGACTAATTGAAATGAGATTAGTAGTAAGTCCTTCCACATGATAAACTCTAGAAAGTTGAGAGAGTTCACCGTCCTTTACACTACCATAGCCTGTGATTTTTCTTCTAGCACCATTACCAAATACGACATCTTCACAATCTCAATCTGTGAAGTTACTTAGAATATCCTTACTACCTGTCATGTGCCTTGAACAACCTGAATCAAAATACTTCCTCCGTCTCAGTGTAATTGTTACACATCCTTTCGACACGCATGCCGATGCACATTTTTAACGGTTAATAACTTAAATTTTGTACAACGAAAAGTTATAAAAAAAGTTGATTGTCTAAAACTATAAGATTAGACGAATCTAACAATATCTCACTTGAATATATTTTTTCTTACATAACTATGATAAAAAAAATTGAATTAAAGTTAAACAATGAATAATGCCAAAAAATGATTTGTAACAAAAGGAGTGAGACGGAGGAAGTACCATTTTCTAGATCGTGGTTGTTGTTTCGATGACAGAACAACGAGGCATTGACTTTCCTTTCTCTTAGGCACCCACTCCATTTGAATTTTGATCTTTTTCTTTAAATCCTCATGGGGCCAGACAACGGGGCGACCATTCATGAGATCGCGAACAATTCTCATGCAAGTTTCTGCAGTGTGACCACATAAACTACAATAGAGACAATCTCTGCGTCGTTTAGGTGATGTAGAGACATCCTGATGTGACAGTGAGCTTGACTCAGCGTTTAAGTTTCCACCACTAACAAATAGCCTTTTCCCTGTAGATACTTGATTCTTGTACCCAATTCTAGTCATATCCTTGTAGCTCTTTCCAATGGATAGAACTTCATCTAGTTTTCCTTTCCCTTTAACCATCTTCTCCAAATCAGCAACACGAATCTTCAGTTTGATTGATTCTTCCCTGAATAATTCCTTTTATTTGGTCAAAGTGGTAACCTGAAGCTTCACTTCACCATACTTTCCCTTAAGAACTTTTAAATCATCAACAGCTTTAAGTTTTTCAGCTTCAGCTTTGTCCAAAGTCAGGCCGATGTCAGTAAGTTGTTTTGAAAACTGATCATTCTCCTGAACAGCATCTTCATACTCCTCTTTAAGTTCTTCATAGATGTCAACTAGTTCTTTGTAGAGACTACCTGATTCAACTGTAACAATAGAAGAGATGTCAAAAATTAATTGAATTGACTCAGAGTTACCTTTAGAAGGGGTAGGACTGGCTTCTCTTGTCATGAATGCAACGACATCTTCATCATCACTTGATTGATCATTTTCAGCTTCATCTCCAGAGTCATCACTCAAGGTGGCTTGAAGTGCTTTCCCTTTCTTCTTCTTAGCAGTAGGACATTCAGCTCTCATATGGCCTTTTCCTTCACATTCAAAACATCTTATCTCAGAAGGTTTCTCAGACTTACCATCATCTTTGTCCTTCTTAGATCTCCGAAACTTTCCATCAGCTCTCTTCTCATTTCTATTGTTCTGCTTCTCCGTCGTTAACTGGTTGTCAGAACATCGATTTTTCTTCTGAAATTTTCTGAAATGCTTATTTTGAAGCATCTTTCCAATCCTTTTGGAAAGTAAAGAAACTTCCTCTTTGAAATCATCAGCAGATTCATCCTCAGCTTTGAATGCAATATTCTTGTGAGATTTTTCTGAGGCTAGATGATTTATCTCATAAGTTTGAAGAATACCAACCAATTCCTTCAAGGACATAGTCTTGATCTTCTCAACTTCTTCAAGAGCTGCTACTTTTGCAGAGTACGTCTTTGAAACGGTCCTGAGAAACTTCCTTACAAGCTTTGATCCTTCAAATGTCATGCCAAGGGCCGTGGCTTGATTTACAATATCTTGAAATCTTCCAAAGTAAGATGTGATGTCTTCATCATTTGTCATTCTCAAGCTGTCAATGATAGATTCTATTCGTTGTAGCCGGGTTGTCTTGATATCCTTCGAACCTTCATGTTGTGTTTCAAAGAAATTCCAAGCCTCGTAGGCAGACGTACAATTAGCGATCATTCTGAATTGCGCTTCATCCATGGCACCACCGATAGCATTTAGTGTCGTGTAGTTTGCTTGTCTCGCGGTTCTCTCGGCCTGTGTGAGTTCGGCGTTGGTTGCCGGTCTAATAGTTGTTGTAGCCATCTCTCCTTCACCAGTGCGAACCTGTCTTGTTGGTTGAGTCCATTGTTCCAGAACTGAATCCCAAAATCCATCTCCTTGAGCCAAAAGATAATTCTGCATCCTTGCTTTCTAATATGCATAATCACTTTCATCGAACAAAGGCGGTCGAGTATTGGATGCTCCTTCACGGTTCATGATTCTTGAATCTTTAAAGAATGGATTTCCTCAGCTGCGTTAGAGGACTTGCTCTGATACCAATTTGAAGGTCCTTATACTTCAAGATTCGGTTACCGTCGTTAGTGCAGTGTTCTAACTACGTGTTTGTGTAAGCAGTAAAGAACACAAGTGTTTGTTGACCCAGTTCGGTTTTGCAACCTACATCTGGGGGATACCAATCCAGGCGACTCTTACTAGACTAAAGACCAAGAATACAGACACCCTATCCAATGCCTAACACCTGAAACAAAACTCAAACACTAGACGAACGATCTAGTCGAGCAGACGTAGTTAGGACTCCCCCTCAACACGTCTGTACGGAAAACACCCTAATTGGAATCTCCAAGGCACGATCACCGTCTGTCATCCACCATGGCCTTCATCTGATCGCTGAATTGCTCCAGAATTCTTTCTTGATTGTAGATCACAATATCTTCAGATGTTCACGATGTAGACTCTTCCATCTATCTTGTTCTTCTAAAGATTTACAACTCAATTCTTGAAGAACATTCACACAAACTCTCTCTGTAATCTAAACAATGAATAATACGAAAACTCTAAAAACCTCTAACAGATTACAGACTCTGCAACACTAAATAAGTACAATTAGAATAACTTCCAGAAGAGTTAACTGTCGTCGTTAACCGGATGTGCTAACACCTGTAAAATCATCTAAATGAAAAGTACTAGTTAAGTTGTTTAAGCAATGTATTAACACGATGTTTATTGATCAACCTTAATTTAATGTTCACAGTTACATAATAAAATAATATAGTGAAGTCGGATATTGTTCGATATGTCTAATCGTGTAATTTTAAAATCACATGACACTACAAGAAATTTGCAGGAAGGCGACGAAATTTTATTGAAGTCATCGCCTAAAATTTCGTCGCCTGACGTATTTCGTCGCCTAGTGCGGAAGGCGACGAACAAGGTGACGAAATCCTTTCATCACCTTCCCACAAAATTATTGTAGTGTGATGAAGATTGAGCAAAAGCGTCATGATGGGATTACATGAATACACAGACAAGATCCAGGCGGTGATGCATTTGGAGCGCCCATTATCTCTTGATTATGTTTGCAGTAACGTAAGCTCATGATCATCTATATAGACTCTAAAAAAACAGTCTTGTTCTCATTGAAAAATCTTGGCTTAACATGTCTTAAAACTTTGCTGTTGTGTGATGTGGTTTATGTGGACTCGAAGAATGATTAATTAGAACTACAAGTAAATTTCAGTGTAACCTGGATTCATGTATTCATTTTTTAAATGATAGAATATAATTCATGCAATTTAAATCTGTTCACATGTCCTGTATCGAGAAGAGATGTATTTAGTAAATTACAATAAAGTTGTAGTAAATTGCAATGAGTTGCTAACGTATTAAAACTATCGATGACAATATACAACTATGATTCGATGAAATGGATAGTGTGTGGTTAGGTCATGAATTAACCTACGGAATATTTTAAAATTCAAAAATTATAGATCACAAAATAAATTCCAAAACTCTACAAACTCCATATAGTCTTTTCAAATATACCAATTAATGCACAAGCCATCCATACACTAAAATTTCACATTGCAAGAATGTAATACAAACTACATCAGATGGGAAATGAAAGTGAGTATGATGAGAAGAAAAAAGGTAAAGAAATATAGAAATGGGCAACCGCAAGGGCAATGTCTAAATTTCAGGATGTGCAATCTGAGGTTCGAAGTTGAATGCATGCCAGCTCATCTACTTTAGCCCAAAAAGAAAAGTTCCAATTGGAGTTTTCTTCTTCTGGGAGCCTTTACATAGTCCGTAACCATGCCGCATTCCAACCTGAAGGAAACTGAGGGAGGAAACTATCAGTTTCTTTCAGAACACGAAGATGAACGTAACAATGTCTTCCAGGGCAAAACTGCAAAATCAACAAAAACAGTTCAAAGTCAATGACTCCGAAGACTATATGTCAAATTCACCTTTAAACTGTTATTAGTTTGATGATAACTAGAGACTGTGGATTATTTACCTCGTTTAAACGGCCCCCTGGGATGAAATCTTCCTTCACTCTCCATCTTCAAGACGAAAATCACACTGCGCTTCTTATGGTGCTTCTTTGTGTAGTGGAATTGATCATCTTAACATTGTGTGTTTGGCTTTGGGCAAAGCCCTTTTCGTATTAAAATGTATGAATGAGTGATTTTGTATGAAAAATAAAGATAAATAAAAATTTTGGTGGCGAGTTGAAAAAAAATTGTAATGAAGAATCAACACTTCTGCATAATGTTTATTTCAGAATTAAAATTGTGAAATACTATTACCTAATTAATGGGAATAAAACTGCAATAACAACAAAAAATTTGAGTTAAATATGAAATGTATGAGGTTGAATTGGATGGATGAGTTCTTCAATTCCACCATCCTATTTATACTTACAAAATATGAACCATATTTATTGTCATTACAATTTATTTAAATGAGTAATTATTGCATTTACCATTATATTAAATTAAATGAGTAATTATTGCACTTACCATTCAATGTGAAGAATATCTTACCTACCATAAACCATTTGCCACCTTTTTCCATCCAAAATTTTAACCATTACTGTATGACAGCATATTATTCTTCAATGACACTACAATACCCAAAAAGTGTTGATTATGCATTGTATTATTATTTACCATTGTTGCAAACATAGGCGGACGTATGCATAGGCCAGGTGGGGCCTGGCCCCACCTCAAATTTTAAAAAAAAATACTATAATATATATATTTATATATTAAATTATTAATTTTATATTTAATTGTTTTAACCAAATTAGGACATCTCTATTTTATTGTTCCAATCCGAAATTAATACTTTTATTGTTTTAATTTGACATATAAATTATACTTTTATTAAGGTACTTTTGAATTAGCTTGAATTTTTTTTCCTTGAATTTCGATTTATTAAAGTAATAAATGAATAACCGATTCATTTAAACAACTACGAAATTCTACTTTGTTATCTTGATCATATATAGCTCAATTCTCCAAGTTTGATAAAGGTTATTACTTTGTTATCATATATAACTCGTGACTCATGGCTTCCAATCTTATGGTTGGGGTTCGATTCCCACCCGACCCCCTATCCCCCTACCCCTTTGTAATTTGTGTGGCTTGGACTCCCATATACATTTGCGACACATTAGTGTCAATGTTTACCAAAAAAAGATGTACAACCCACAATATCAATTAAGTAAATTTCTAATGCAAACAAATGATGAGAATTAATTTATACTTTTATATTCTACTATATTATTCTTCTTGTGGTTAATCCTTTTTCATATTTTATACTCTTTTATTAACAATTATATATATAATTATTTTGTATACTTAGTTTTTCTTTTTAAAAAAAAAAGGAAAAAAAGATTCCGGCCCTACCGGCCGAAAATTCCTGGGTCCGCCGCTGGTTGCAAATGTATATATCACAGTTGGTTTTCATCTTCGCAAGAATCATTCAAAAAATGCATTTTGATGTCATTTCAGAACACTAATAAAAGAAGTGGCATTTTTATTGATTTTGTATGCCAACAAAATTTAATTAAACTTGCCTTATATTATATTGGGAGGACTAAAAATGTGAAATTTTATAGGGCTAGCTTTGTATGTTTTCTACCACAAATTAAATCAATGAAATAATATCGAGCAAAAAAGCAAATTTCAATTACGAATTACGACGTTTAATTGTGTCAACGCAATGAAATCTCGAGAATATAAATTTTAATTGTGCATATTTACAGAAGTCTGCCAAGTCGATCAGTGATCGATTCAGAATTTCAGATTCAGTAATGAAATTCATCTTGGCATTTTCATGGCTTCATAGAAAAGTGTACTCAAAGGCACCAATTTATTTTATTCCTATGCATTTTCTATTATTAATTATGGTATAATTCCCATCATATGTTTTGTTTTTTTAGAGTACTTTGGCACATAAAACAGTTGAAATATGAATTTTGCATTTTATTCTGGGAAAAGTTAGGGTGCAATTATGGGATTTGATATGATGTACTGCGGCTTTTTCTAACCGTTGATTAGCTTTTTAAATCAACGGTTGAGATGAACTGGAATGGCAGAAAGGTAATTATGCCATATTATTCCAAAATATATTTTAATACATTTCAGCGACAATGTATGTAATTTTCAGCGATTTTGTTGATTAATAGTATATTGTTTTCAGCGCGTCTTCCGTGTATTTTCAGCGATGGAGTATAGTATATTTCAGCGACGCACTATAGTATATTTCAGCGACAAACTATAGTATTTTTCAGGGACTAGATATTGTGCATTTCAGCGACTTCGTAAAAGTTGAAACCCTAATTCTTTGGTTTAATATATTTCAACGACGCACTATAGTATATTTCAGCGACGCAATATAGTATATTTCAGCGACAAGCTGTGTGCACTTCAGCGACATACATAATGTTCTTCAGCGATGACATGTGTATTTTTCAGCAAGTTGACATTAAAAAAAAAAAAAAAAAAAATTGAACAATTTTATCATTTTATATTTTGGACCGTTGGATCTTAAACAAACGGTTGAGATTGGTGCCTTGATGTGCTGTGGGTTTTGGTGATTGCACCGTAACCAATCCATTTTATTCTATGCATTTTCTATTATTAATTATGGTATAATTTGCGGCTTTTTTATTATGGTGTCCACTTTCTTTCTTTTCACATTCAATTGAAAAACCAATCCTGCTGCAACTTTACTTTCTTCTCCTTTTACCCATTGTTCGGAAGTAATACTATTTTTAGGTGTCACAGAGGCATTGATGCTATTTATTTTTCATTTATAGGTTGTGTGTTCGATCTTGAATCATATAGGTTAAGGAGTAATGCATGATGTTTGAAAGTCTCGAAAGCACACAAACGAAATTCTACTAAAAACATAACACTATACTGCAGAATCTTCAGGCAAAGTATACCAGAAAATTACAGAATATCTCATGATGAAAGGAACTGGAGCATCCAAAACATCTAGCATTTGGATAGTAAAATACCAGATTTGGGCACTGCACAATCGTGTGTTTCTCCAATAATACACCAGTGAGCATACAAACATCATGCATTACTCGTGTCGTGTGTCACTATACCATTTGCATTTCTCCAAAAAAAATTTAAAAAAAAGAAGTCAAAATCTGTTTACGGCGACACTTGTTATACTAGAGAAAATATATATAATCAATATTAAATGTTTTAATCAAACACAAAGGCAATACCCGACCATCGACTCAAATTGAAATGCAAAAGATAAAGAGCCGGAAAACAAAACAATGGAGAAACTCTCTAAAGATTAAAGCATTATAAGTGAATAAATAGATCATCCAGGACTTCTAAGAAAATTCTGTAAGCTCCAAGTAGACATCACTGATAACATGGGGTTGAATTTGCCTATTCCAGCAACTGAGGTTATCTAGATTTTACTTTATATTTGATGCTTATACGACTGATGCATGGGATGCTCAGTTTTGTTTTATAGGAGCATACATAATGTCATTGCTGCAAGTATAAATTAAACTTACCTATTCGTTTAGTGAGTGGTATTCATCCAGTTACGAAATGTAAATGTGAAAATCATTGACTTGGGAGATAAATATAATTATGAAGGCTAGATTAAAACTGTTGTTCAAGAATATTCTCCCCAAGCGTCATCACATGATTTGAATAATCATGTCAGGAATATCAGTTAACTTTTGTAGCCTATTTGAATGATCAGCTCATCTAAAACTTAACGAACCTACAAGTTAATTGATGAGGAAGAACTTCATATTTTTGTTTAGTTTTAATTGCACCCAATCATGATGCCACTAATTAACGGGAGTGAGCATTTTTTAGAACATGGACGTTTCAAACCAATATTAGAACTCAGTGGCTTCCAAAAAGTTCAGGATCCTCCATGAACAAAAAAGAACACTTTAATAATGCAGAAGTCAGAACCATATACTATGAGAATGATGCAAAGGGTCTACTATATTCCCAGCTTTTAACTAATCTGACTATTTTTATTATTTTAAAAAGTTCAATTATTAAATCACAAACATAATTAATAGTTTTTCACGAAAAAATACCATGAAAAGTGAATGCATAGTTAATGTCACAAACATAATACATATCTCTGGAACAGATAACAATCAAATGCATCCTGAATTGCCACCTAAATCACTGAGAATTTGAAAATGGCTTACCAGAAAGACTATGGAACGCATCTGTAACTCCCATATAATTAGATTAGTTGAGTCCAACTCATACCTTTAAAGAAATCTACAAAGATACACATTTCAAAAAGAAATTTGAAATACTGACCTTTACACCTTCAGGAAAGCAAAATGAAGATAAATCCTTCAATTACAAAGTCATTTTCTTTCCCGGAGGATACCGAAATAGAACCTATTGGAGCAGGGAGCAAGTTAGAAACACTCAAAACAAATCATGTGAAAAGCAAAATAACAACACATTCCTGATGACATAAATCGAGAAATAGCACTACAGTAGGAAGAGGGGGTGGGTTGAGACAAAGTTAGGAGTGTCATAAGGCACATTAATTTAACTCGGTAGATGTTAGTGGGATCCTCAAACCAAACCTCGGGCTCCATTCTCGGAATTGCAGGCCACCAGTGACTTATGTTGCTATCTAGCATTTCAGTTCTTTTCATTTCTTGATCCCATTTCTTCCTACAGATGAATGCATCCTCAACACCTTCAAGTTTGGCATCCGGATGAAGCCCCACAACAACAAAGTGTTCAAAATGCGTGGATGGCTCTTTGTATTTTTCAGGGTCCTACATTCAAACTCATTTTGTTTAATGAATATGAAATAAGTTGAACCGAGAGAAAACAACAAAAACCAAATTATCATGTATACACCATATCATTTTACAGGGTAAAGTAAACATGTGATAAAATGCCACCTAGCGAATATTTTATCGAATTAAGAATTTGCCTTCAAACATCGTTTCACGTAAATGGTCCATGAACACTTGAACAGCCTTTAACCAACTCCTAAAAGCATAAAGCTTTCATAGCAAGGAACTAAACTCTGTATAACTCAACTCTTAACCAAAATAATTCACAATCCCTACAGTTGTTCATCATCACCGACTTACCTATGATGCAAGTAAATCACATTCATAATAGGCTGAAAACTAATATAAGAATCAACATATAACAGATTAGTTAAAGTTTGTCATTCAGAAAAGGGAAAGAATACGTACACACAAACTTACCACTTTTTTAGGTTTAATCTTATACCACCGTCTTTTATGATTTGCCAGGATCTCAGGATCAAAAAAAGTATTATGGTTATCCTCACGAAAACTGCGACTCCCCCAGTTCAAAGCTTTTTGCATATGACACTTCCACTTTCGAAGACTGCCAGAGATATTGCTCCGGCTATGAAATGAGGTAACTACTTCACTCTGGACGAGCCTATGCCTTGGCGGTGTATCAATGCTCCCGGAACTGAAATTTGGACTACGTGGAGATGTAATAGGCAAAGCATCCCCAGATATTCTAAGTGCTTTTGAGATAAATGATTTAACACATCCGTTGGAGTTGTTTGACATGACCGGTCTTGAAAACTACAATGGTTTCTTGTGTCCATTTTCATGGACTAATCATGACCACTTTATAAGTAATCTGCATTCTATTATTCATATTCATGATGAGCCAGGCAATTTGTCAAGAAGGCTACCATTCTGCATCGTTCTTCTATAAGGCTCGGCCAGCATTCGATATTCAAACTAAAGACGAAACCAAGTTTGTCACACTAGACTCCGCTCCCTGTATTTGTGCAACACAAAATCAACAGCAGGGGTTTATAACTGATGTGTTCACAACAACCAGTGTCAGAAGCAAAATCAAATTAACACATTGGGCAGGTCGCCAAAGCATTCATAGAACTCAAAACAAACAGCTGCAGCCTATAAATCATGAGTACATTAATTATCTTTCTGAAGAAATTTCAAGAAAATGACTACTCTCACACCTCTGCAAAAACAATGTCCGCACTTGATTATGTCCGCACTAACGCAAGCAGGCATATTCAATTTCCCATTAGTTATTACAGAAACGCCATGACACCACCCCCCACCTCCAAAAATGTTACAAAACCAATCGCTTTCGAACAGAACTTCCTTTCCAGAGTTGCGGGTACAGTTTATACCGGCTATAAAATGATTAAAATCACCACATACAGTGAATTTAATGATTTAATCAAAGCTTAAGAACCAGAAAACACCAATTATTCATCAATCATCATAATTACAGAGTGTGCAAAACCAAATTTCTTAAATCAAAACACACTAAAATAAAGAGGAAATCAAACACATCACGAAACACCAATTCTTATTTATAAAGATAATTCGAGCAGTACAAGCTTAATCAAACACAGTAAAAAAGCTTAATCAAACATTGATTGTACAGTAGTAGATAGAGTCAATTGGGCGAAACCAATTGTAGGAAGAGGAACTAATTGTAGTATAGCTCGAGGCCCATGCCGTCATGAATTTCGTAGTCTTTGAGGGTGATGTGGTCCTTGTAAATGTTGTACCACTTCTGGATCCTGATTTTATCGGCGCGGGTGCCGGTCTGGGCGGCGACGAGCTTCTTGAGGTCGCCAATAGTATCGTCGTCGTTGCACTTGACGCGCACCTTCTTCCCGAGGCGATCGTTGAGCACAACTTCAATCATGGTCGCTTGATCTATCGATTTTCCGATGGGAACTTGAATTCAAAGATAGATGATTGAATCCGAGGAAATAGAATGAAGACGCGGGGAGAATAAAAAGGAACGAGTCGAATCCCTAGAAACCGCTGTAATATACTCCCTCCGTCCCGCGAAAGTTACGCCTATTCCTTTTTGAGCTGTCCACAAATTTGACATGTTTCCTTTTTTAGATAAATTAAATTAATATAAATATAATTAGAATCTTAATAGTTTCTAAAAACCCATTAAAAAGTAATTACTTTAACTATTCTGCACAACTCCCAATACACTTTTATTTTTCTATACAAATCCCTTACATTTCTGTAATTCTCCATATCTCAAAATAGGTACAAATAAAAATTATATAAAATATATATTCTAAAACTAGACAACTAGACGATTCTAACAAGACCACACTTGAATATTTTTTTTAAAAAAAGTTAAACAATAAATAAAGTGAAAATTCATTAAAATTTTAAACACAAATACCCACAACACTTTAACCATTAAACCCACTACATAAATTACCGTGCCCAAAAGAAACGCGTCAATTTTCGCGGGACGGAGGGAGTACTATATAAATCTCCACTGATGAGGATGAACCGCCTTACAATGGGTTGGTGGCCCACAACCAATCAAAATATTAAAAAAAAAAAAAAATGAGTCCGAATTTATACATGGGCCTTATACTCGGGTTGAACAAAAATAAAGATGAACACCAAAACAAATTATTTTGTCCATTAATTTTGTTTCAAAACTTTTAGACACAGAGTACATTATATTTATTTATTAGTTAATATCTTAAAATTTACCGAAGCAAAAATTTATAAAAAAATATATGTTATAAAAAAAATACACCATCAGTCCCACTAATTTTGTCTCACTTTCTTTTTTTGGTCCGTCTCATTACAATTGTCAGTTTTCCTTTTTAGGTATTAATTAAATACTTTAATTACTAAACTCACACCAATCATATCACATTAATAAATAATTATACTAAAATTTCAAACATACAACTACCACATTACACATAAATAAATCAACTAAAAATTCAAACTTAATGCAATTACATCACATCAATTTCTAATTTACCCTCACATTAAACATTAATCTACTCATACATTAAATATTAATTATTTCCACATAAAATACTGTGACCAAAAGTTTTGGGACACATTTAATGGCACAGGGGTATATCTTATACATTGCCATAATAATCAGGTTGGTCCAAATTAAAAGTCTGAATTTAAATTTTTTTTTTTGGCCCAGTTTCTTTTTCTTTTTCTTTTTCTATTATTGTTCTCAAACTTTTTTTTTTGGATTTGAATATACTTTGTTTGGATGAAGGAAAATCTGGATAAAAGAAAAGATTGGTAGGGAAATTAGTTAATTTTTCCATTATGTCCAAGTTGTAGACAAGGGAAATGAAAAAATGAGAATAAAATTTATTAAATTTTTCTTTGGAGTAAAAATATTGAAAAATATTATCAAGCAAAATATTTTTTATTTTCTTTATTAAACAATGAAACAAAGTCTTAGTCCAACAAAAAAAATATACTCCCTCCGTCCCGTTAATTATGGCCCTTTCTTTTAGGCACGAGAATTTAGGTAGTGATGTTTAGTAGTTAAAGTGGTGTGATTAAACTTAGTTATTCCCCTCATCCCCTTTTATAATGGTTATATTTTACTTTTGACACTATTTATTGTTTAACTTTGACTCAATATTATCGTAACGATGTAAGAAGAGAAAAACAGTCAAATGGTATAATCGTATAGTTTTAAATATATATTTTATATAATATTTATTTATATCCATTTTGAGATATTAATGGTTAAACAATTGTATTGGACTTTGTGTAGAAAGTACAATTATTATTATTGGAGGATTTTTAATCATGCTTATATTAATCTAACTTACTTAAGAGGGAAAATAGTCGATTCAATTGGGACACCCCAAGAGGAAAAATTATCATAATTATTGGGACGTGAAGGAGGACTACATATCTATAATATATAAATCTTCCAATCAAGTTATTATCCAGACTATGCATGAATCTGGAAATGCGGACATGTTTCCATGGAAGTGACATAAATGCTACGCGTCATCAAGCTGTGAAATCATTCCATTGTGGGACAACTAATACCAATGGAAAGTGGATTTCTCATATCCCTAATTAATGGACCTAAATTATTTGTGATTTGTAACTTCCATTTTCTTAATGGATCAAATATGGATGTAGTTTGAGGCAATTACAAAACCAAAAAAGCATCAGGCTCTTCAACGGGGGACCGTGAATGGAGATGCTGGATCTGAACTCCTTTCCGGACGAAATTGGTGATGCCCGCGACAATGGAATATCAACCGAAAACACCCTGACCGACGTTGATGATACACCAGTTGGGAATGTTTTTCAGACGGCGACGATGATGTTTTGCGGCGGTTGGATGATTCAGTACCATTGCCAGGTTATGGAATTGGGGAAGTGATTGTAACACCCCCATTTTTCCTAAAGGTACAGCGGAAGCAAAGTGCGGGAACAATGGGCGGGTGCTACCGCCACGTACTCCGGACCGCCCGAAATACGCTAAGGCTAATACAAATAAGTGCAGAAAATCAGAGTTTAATGTATATGCTAACCACTTACCGGGAAAATTAACATACACTCTGCACAAAAGTTTATAGTATTGTAAAAGTATAAGAATAAGCTTAATAAAAATGGTTGGATTGTAGAACCAAAACAGAGGAACACATTCCTCGAATGAGCTCAATGATAGAAATGGAATAAATTCCATGGAAGCTTTTATTTTAAAAAAGGTTATACCTCGCATTTTGAAAATATTGTAAAAAGGGATTGACTATCTCGTATAAAGAAAATAACACTATTAAATGCAAAATGCATTGTTTTAATAGTAGGGCACAATGTTTGCACAAACGGGATAAAAACCCTAATATTTAGTTAGGCTCTATAAATAATTTCCAATGCTTCATAAAGATTATCTTTGCCTCATAAAAATTATCTATGCCAAGTAATATGTTCTGACCCCAAAGGGGATTTAAAAATATACATTCTTATAAATAAAACCTCATACCGTGCCCTTGCAAAATATGCTCTATCCAACCTTGTAGATCTGAAACCTAAAAGGAAATGGTGACATGTGTAGACTGTAGAGTCAACGAAAACAATCGTTGAGTAAGTAGACGTTTACTCCTGGAGGAGACAGGGTAGCAGAAATTATTTAAAGACAACAGTTATGGAAGTGGTATGCTAAAACGAGAATCATTTATACATAAAGACAATATTAATCTAAACACAGGAACAGATAATACAGCAATATGCGTTACCGAGATGTAATATCACAGCCACTGTGATGTGCAAGTTCCCCGCCGTAGGGCCCAAATCTCACATACACGCAAGGGTGTGGGGAGGCAAGAAATTTCCTCGAAATCCACCACTGGAATCAGATATGGAACCGCCTGGATAGCCCCAAGAGTCCCCGAGTGGTTATTATGTGCACAACAATGTAGGAGTTGGGCAGCCGGCCCATACCCAGACCCAGCCCCCGTAACAATGAGCTCAAAAATTCGTAGGATTTTGTGAATAGTTGCAAACAGTATAAAGCACAGTGAAATGGCATACCAATAATCCAAAAACAGTAGGAAGCCATAAGCATAAACTTAAAATAATAAAGCGGTAGTAAAAATTATGCTTAAGCTAAAATAAATTTGGCTTTACTCCAAAGAGTAAAAATCTACTTACAGTCACCGTAAACGGGATGGATCAACACACGCGTAGGCTACAAGCAGATATCCCTTTACAGCTATTCGACTAGCAAAAATTTTATACGGAGTATTAATTATATGCTATCCTGGTTTTCTAACTCAAAATAATAACTAAAATACCCAATCTTAAATAAATCTTACCGAAATAATAACTAAAATATCCAATCTTAAATAAATCTTACCGAAATACTCCTATTGAACTGGTCTTGCTAACACTCCACCGATGGAACTTAGGAAACAATAACGGCAACAGAATTTCCGGGAACTTCGACAGAAAAACAAGAAACGCAGAAGAAGAAAGAAATGAAGAAGGTGAAGATGAAGAGAATGGAGCAAAAAAATGGTTTGGAATGGGGGGTGAGTTATATAGAGGGGTTGTAGCTCCTTTTTACCCAGTTCTTGGCCTCCCTACAGCTTCCCTCCCTTTGTCCAACAGTCACCCACACCCCATCAAATCCCTACTATCTCATTACTTCCTCCCACCCCAACCCCCCACGCCACCACCATCCTCTCCAACTCTTCCCTCTGCTCCCCCCTCACATGCGCCCCTTTCCCCTATTTCCATCAACCTCTCAATCAATCATCAATCCCCAACTCAGATTTCCAGAGGCAACTCTATAAGACCCAAGAGATCCAAGGAGGGCTCGGTCTCATATGTCTTACTTCCTCTTCTTTTCTCCTTCTTCTTCTCTTCCATTATTTTTTTGTTTTGTATTTGGTTTGTTGTTGGGTTGAGAAAAGATGAGGATGGTGGCTCGGTGGTGGGGCGGACGGCCACAAGCGGCGGCGAGGCTGCGGTGGAGGCGTGGATCGATCGGAGCAGCGGCGGGGTAAGGGCGATTTTGGCCGCGGTGGTGAAGTGAGATGGTGGTGGAATGGTGGCAGGGCTCGGCGGAAGTCGGCGGTGGCTTGGCCGCTGAAGCGGCGGCGGCGGGTTGCCCCCTCTCGCGGATCTCTCTCTGTCTCGGCTCCCTCTCTTTCTTTCTTTTCTATTTTGGTTTTGTTTTTGATTTGTTGGTTTTTTTTTTTTTGAGGATTGGAGGAGATGTAAATGGTGGTGCGAATCGGTGGTGGTAGATAGGAGGATTTGAGAATGGAAATGGTGGTGGTGGATCTAGTAGGCAGCGGCGGTGGTTTCTGTGGAGGCGCGGTGGTGGTGAGGTAGACGGGGGCCGCGGGTGGTGGTGTCGAGGCCGAAAACGGAATGGGGAGAAGATTTGATGGTGGCCGTGTGCGGTGGTGGCCGGCCAGCGGCGAGGGCGGCGCCGGAGGCGGCTGGGAGTTAGGTTTAGGGTTAGGTTTTAGTTTTGGGGTTGGGCCAATGGGCTTTGTTTTGGGTTGGGCCTAATACAATTTAATTGCCCATTGCTTAAATTATTGGCCCAGCCCAAATTTCATGACTTAATCCACTTTAATTATGGACTTAATTGACTAACTAATTTAAGTTGTGGACTTGATCATTTAATTAACCGGCATAGTTAGTCGAGTAATTTTGAGGTTCCACGTTCTCCAATTCGGGACAATCGCAAATTAACGGTCGGGCAATTCCCGATAATTAAATGGGTTAAGTGCTATAATTTAATTACAAGGACTTAATTTTATAACCTAATTCATATTTAGTGTTATGTAATAGGTTAGCTCGTCTATTAATTTGCCACTGTTAGCGAAATGATCCACAACTTTAAATTCCTTAATTCGGATAATTAATCGTTAATCCATCACTTGTAATTTTATATTCAATTGGCTAAGTATTTTTAATTTAATCTTAATGACTAATTTTTAATATAAATTGAGTCCGAAATTATTTAATACAACATCAACTTAAAAATTCCTGACGTTCGCCTATTACGTGATTTTAGGATTTAAATTCTTATTCGTCATGAACTCAATTAATAATATTTTAATTTAATATTTAGCTTTAACATCATAATATAGTTTAATGGATTAATGGGTTTAAATTACCTAGTTGTGGATTTCCTTATCACAATAATCAAGTGTATTAATATTTAATCCAATCGCATATAAATAAATCAATGGATTTAACTTGCTTAATAATTACTCTTCAATTATCTTATACTCATATTTTTATTTAGTAGACTTTAATTATATTAATTTCTTCCTCTAGCAAAAATTGTCCAAGTCTTCGAATCCTTCAAGTTGACACAATTTGCTACTTACAATTCGGGTCGGCCTTGAATCCCATAAATTATTAGCCTAAGTGTTTTTACTTAAATCACGTTGACTAAGTTTGATAACCTAGTTCATGTCCAATAATATTTTTATTTACAATCTAACAGTTCACAAGCTCGTCTATTTTGATCATTAAATTATATTTCTATCCGGTCCCCTCGTCGGATAATTCGGTTGGCAATGTCTAATCCAACTCGTATACAAAAATTGGGGGACTTAAGTAAATTCTTGATAATTTATGATTAATACTTATATGCTAATTCAATAGTCTCGGACTTAAAAGTTTTTAATTCCTTTAATCTTAGTTCTCAACTAAGATCGATTTAAATAAACTCACACTTCAAAAGTAATATTATTTCCTTTCATCTTCTAAAAATTTTATTTATGAAAAAAATTTTGAATATTTATTTATTAAAATTTGAACTTCTATTAAAAAATTTTACGGAGTGTTATAGTGATGACAATGGAGCGGAATATATTAAAGCATGCTCTGACACATTTACGTTAAGTAATACCAAAACGATTGTTGTATCACCGACACCAGACACTGCCGTCTTGCACCAGTATTGTGTTGTCAGGTAAAAAAAAAAAGAAAAAAAAGTTGTTTGAATGTTTCCAATGCTATGATGTATGGCGAACATTCGCAGAAGTAGAAACTCTGTGATAATGATGTATGGTTGTGAAGAATTATAATGATGTTTATTTTTCAAATCTGATGTGATTCCATACTATTTACTACATCATCAGTTAAAAGAGACAGAACACAATGTGAACTGGTTGGCAGCACATACTATTTAATATTTTCCCATACGATTTACTACAACATCAGTTAAACTGATACAGAACACAATATGAGATGGTTGGCAACGCATATTAATTGCTATTTTCCCACACTATGTTCTAAAGCATCAGTTAAAAAGAGTCAGAACACAATATGATCTAGTTGGCAGCACATACTACCTACTATTTTCACATACTATGTACTACAGCATCAGTTAAATAGAGACAGAATACAATATGATTTGGTTGGCAGCACATACTACTACTATTTTCACATACTATGTACTACAACATCGGTTAAAAAGAGACAAAACATAATATGATCTGATTTGCGGCACATACTATTTAATATTTTCCCATAATATGTATTACAACATCAGTTAAACAGAGACATAACACAATATGAGCTGGTTGGCAACACAATGGATAAGATTTGTCAAAAAAACCTCCACACAATCTGCTACATAAAATAAAAAATCCCAAAATCTTAATAAATTCGGACAATATTCATGGCCCACCAAACGTGTAACATTTATATTCATTAACAGGTCCGTGATTACAGGAACAAACAAAATGTAACATCCCTAAATTAAGACCAATTAGTAAAACTATAAAAAAGATGTTCTAGATACATGCATTAAAAACATGCATATTGAATGTCTTGCTATGATGAGAGAGTAAAATATGGTGGCTATTAATGTCATATAAGGTGGCTATTAATGTCATACAAGGTGGCTCTTAATGTAATACAAGGTGGATTATATTTGCCTATAAATAGATGAGTTTGTTCATTGAGATGATATAGAAAATAATACAATCTCCTCATCTTGCTATTTTCTCTACCTTTGCTCTTTTGTTCATTATTGTTTTCTTAAGATAATTATAGTCATTACCACTCCTAAGCTCAAGCTTATATATATACACAACAAACATATTATTACACATATAATTTATACTCACATATATATATCATTATATATATATATATCATTATTTCTATAACACGTTATCAGCACGAGCTACGAACGGAGCTCTGCTGGAATTTCTTTGAGGTAATATTTTGTATTTCAATAATTCTATTATGGCTAACTTGACAAAGCAGGATTTCAGACCACTGATGGTATCTGGAGATAATTATCTATCTTGGAAAATGGATGTTGAAATCCATTTGGAATCAATGGGTCTTGAAAAAATAATTGAAAAAGATAATCAGGCTTCAAACCAAGACCGTGCGAAAGCTATGATTTTCATCCGCCATCATCTTGATGAGGGATTGAAAACACAGTATTTAACGGTCAAAGACCCAATTGAACTCTGGGAGAATTTGGAAAAAAGATATGATCATTTAAGATCAATTAATCTCCCTCGAGCCCAGTATGACTGGTCACACTTACGATTCCAGGATTTTAAATCAGTAAATGATTACAATTCTGCTCTGTTTAATATCGTATCACAATTAAGACTGTGTGGTGAGGCAATTACTGATAAACAAATGCTAGAGAAGACATTCTCTACATTCCACCCCTCCAATACGGTGTTACAGCAAACATACCGAGCACAGGGTTTCACTGAATATTCTGATCTGATTACGTTTTTGTTATTGGCTGAAAAGAATAATGATTTATTATTAAAAAATCATGAAATGAGACCAATTGGCAGTAGTCCATTGCCAGAGGCACATGTGACTGAATCTTCCAGCCGTGGTCGTGGCCGTAGTCGTGGCCGGGGTCAGAGACCTCGTGGTCGTGGGTATAACCGAGGCCGTGGGAAAAATCATTTCCGCAACAATGTTTACATTAGGCCCACGACAGACACACGTAATCAGAATCAGGGCAACACCAGAGGTGATGTCCAAGAACAGAACTATGAAGAAGCAAAATGCGATAGATGCGGCCTAAAAGGGCACTGGTACAAAAATTGTCGTACCAGAGATCATTGGGTGAAACTTTATCAAGATTCCCAGAGGGATAAAGGAAAAAGGGTGGTTGAAACAAACCATGTTGACAGAATAAATTCTGAGGAGAATATGCCCAATATCCCAGAATTTCAAGTTGAAGATTTATATAATGATTTGGTTTAATTGTTATGTTGTATTATTATTTTTATTACGCTTTGAACTTCTGTATCTGTCTTTACTTTTGTATGTGTGCTATCTTATTGTCTCTGTATTGTAATATTTCACTTATGATAAATCTTGTTTTAATATTAATTATATCTTGTTTTAATTCCAGCAAAATGGGGAATTTTAAAAGTGATAATATATGTCTTATTGATAGTGCTTCAACGCACACAATACTAAAAGACATAAGGTATTTTTCCAATTTAAAAATGGGAGATACAAATATAAACACAATATGTGGTAGTGCAAATATTATACAAGGAATTGGCACAGCCAACCTTATTTTCCCAAAGGGAACAAAATTAATTGTGAAAAATGCATTCCTATCTCCCAAGTCTCGAAGAAATTTATTAAGTTTTAAAGATATCCGAGAAAATGGGTATCATCTCGAGACATCGACTTCAGAGAATGTCGAATATTTATTAATTACAAATACCACACATGGTAAGAAATATATATTGGAAAAATTACCAGCTCTGACTTCTGGATTGTATTTTTCAAAGATAAATACAATTGAAAATTATCACTTAGACCACAGGTCTAATATTCCCCAAATAAACCAGAGGTTTATTAATGGCCAGAAGTCTATTGGAAGCCATAGGCTTAATGATGAATATATGATATGGCATGATCGCCTAGGCCATCCTGGCTCTACAATGATGAGGCGAATTATTACAAATAGTCATGGCCATTCATTAAAGGGACAAAAGTTGCTGCAACATAATGATTATATATGTGTTGCTTGCTCCCAAGGAAAATTGATTTCCAAACATTCACCAACGAAAGTGGGAACTGAAAGCCCCAGTTTTCTTGAAAGAATTCAGGGTGATATATGTGGACCTATAGATCCACCATGTGGACCATTTAAATATTTTATGGTGCTAATTGATGCATCAACACGATGGTCCAATGTATCATTATTATCATCTCGTAACCATGCGTTTGCAAAATTACTTGCTCAAATTATTAAATTACGAGCACAGTTCCCTGATTATACAATAAAAAATATCCGATTGGATAATGCTGGTGAATATTCATCCCAGAGGTTTGATGAATACTGCATGTCAATTGGCATAACAGTTGAGCATCCTGTTGCTCATGTCCATACACAGAATGGACTTGCTGAATCGCTTATAAAGCGTTTACAATTAATTGCCAGACCATTATTAATGAGATCTGGATTGCCATTGACAGCTTGGGGGCATGCAATATTACATGCAGCAAAATTGGTGCGGTTAAGGCCGACACATTATCATGAATACTCCCCTATACAATTAACATTTGGGCATGAACCCAATATATCCCATCTCAGAATATTTGGTTGCGCTGTGTATGTCCCGATTGCACCACCTCAGCGCACAAAGATGGGTCCCCAACGTAGATTGGGAATATATGTCGGGTATGAATCACCATCGATTATTCGATATCTCGAACCATTAACTGGTGATTTATTTACTGCGAAATTCAAAGATTGTCATTTTGACGAATCTCATTTCCCGACATTAGGGGGAGATAGAAATCAACCAAAGAAAGAAAAAGAAATCAACTGGAAAACACCATTAGATTTCTTCGATCCTCGTACAAATGATTGTGAACTAGAAGTACAAAGAATTGTACATTTGCAGAGTATTGCAAATCAATTGCCGGACGCATTATGCGACTCTAAAAGAGTAACAAAATCTCTTATACCGGCAGCAAATGTTCCTATCAAAATTAATGTCCCAGAGGGACCAATTACAAGTGCCAAAGATGAATCTACTGCACGCTTAAAGCGCGGTAGACCACCAGGTTCAAAAGATAAAAATCCTCGAAAGAAAAGAGGATCACAAATCATTGAAAGTGACAAAATTACAGAAAATATTCCAGAGGAAAAAGACGCTCTTGAAGAGCAAATAGCTCCAGATGAGCAGGAACTTGCAGCTCCAGAGGAGAATGAACTTGAAAATAATGAAATATCAATCAATTTTGTCACAAGCAGAAATGTTTGGAATCGAGATGCAATTATCATAGATAATGTATTCTCGTACCACATAGCACTTGACATCATAAATGATGACGAGGATCATGAACCAAATTCGGTTGATGAATGTCGGAAAAGAAAAGATTGGCCAAAATGGAAAGATGCAATCCAATCTGAATTGGATTCCCTGGCTAGACGAAATGTGTTTGGACCGATTGTCAAAACACCAGAAAATATAAAGCCAGTTGGATACAGATGGGTTTTTGTAAGAAAAAGAAATGACAAAAATGAAATTGTCAGATACAAAGCGAGATTAGTCGCCCAAGGGTTTTCACAGAGACCCGGATTTGATTATGATGAAACATATTCCCCCGTAATGGATGGAATAACATTTAGATATCTTATCAGTTTAGCAGTCCATCAAAATCTTGAAATGAGATTGATGGATGTTATTACTGCGTATCTATATGGAAATTTAGATACAGATATCTATATGAAGGTCCCAGAGGGATTAAAAATGTCAGAGACATATGAATCAAATCCTAGACATATGTATTCCATCAAATTACAAAAATCCCTATATGGACTGAAACAGTCCGGGCGAATGTGGTATAACCGACTCAGTGAGTCATTGATACAAGAGGGTTATACAAATGACCCAATTTGTCCATGTATTTTCATTAAGAAAAATGGACAAGGGTTTGTAATCATTGCAGTTTATGTTGATGATCACAACTTGATTGGAACTCCAGAGGAGCTCCAAAAGGCTATTGAATACCTAAAAAAGGAGTTTGAAATCAAAGATTTTGGTAAAACCAAATCATGTCTTGGTCTGCAAATTGAATATTTAAATAATGGAACTTTTGTCCATCAAACAGCTTATACTCAGAGAGTATTAAAGCGATTTTATATGGATAAAGCACATCCATTGAGTACTCCAATGGTCGTAAGGTCACTTGATATAAAAAAGGATCCGTTTAGACCACAAGAGGAAGGTGAACAAATTCTTGGACCAGAGGTCCCATATTTAAGTGTCATAGGTGCTTTAATGTATCTTGCAAACTGCACTAGACCAGATATATCATTTGCAGTAAATTTATTAGCGAGATTCAGTTCATCTCCTACAAGACGACATTGGAATGGAATTAAACATATATTTCGCTATCTCCAAGGAACTATTGATCTTGTGTTATTTTACCCAAATGACTCTCGACATGAAATAATCGGCTTTGCTGATGCCGGATATTTATCAGATCCACATAAAGCCAAATCTCAAACTGGCTATGTTTTTACATGTGGTGGTACTGCAATTTCATGGAGATCAATGAAGCAGACTTTGACTGCTACTTCGTCAAATCATGCTGAAATTTTAGCAATCCATGAAGCCAGTCGAGAATGTGTATGGTTGCGATCTTTGATGCACCATATATTGAAAAATTGTGGCATGGCTACTGAAGAAAAAATATCCTCAACAGTTTTATATGAAGACAATGCAGCTTGTATAGCACAATTGAAGGGAGGGTATATTAAAGGAGATAGAACGAAACACATTTCACCAAAATTTTTCTTCACTCATGATTTACAGAAAAATGGTGAAATAGATGTGCAGCAAATCCGTTCAGCTGATAATCTTGCGGATTTATTTACCAAGGCACTACCAACAGCAACATTCGAAAAGTTGGTGAAAAGTATCGGGATGCGCCAACTAAAGAACCTCAACTGATGCTTTGATCAGGGGGAGAAGTAAAAATACAAGAATCATGTACTCTTTTTCCTAACTTGGATTTTTTTCCATAGGGTTTTTTCCAAGTAAGGTTTTAACGAGGCATATTCTTTATATTCAAGACATTCAGGGGGAGTGTTCTAGATACATGCATTAAAAACATGCATATTGAATGTCTTGCTATGATGAGAGAGTAAAATATGGTGGCTATTAATGTCATATAAGGTGGCTCTTAATGTCATACAAGGTGGCTCTTAATGTAATACAAGGTGGATTATATTTGCCTATAAATAGATGAGTTTGTTCATTGAAATGATATAGAAAATAATACAATCTCCTCATCTTGCTATTTTCTCTACCTTTGCTCTTTTGTTCATTATTGTTTTCTTAAGATAATTATAGTCATTACCACTCCTAAGCTCAAGCTTATATATATACACAACAAACATATTATTACACATATAATTTATACTCACATATATATATCATTATATATATATATATATATCATTATTTCTATAACAAAAGAAAGAAAATAATAGAATATTCTACCATATGTGGGAAACCAAAAAAATAGCACAATGCATTCACACAAGAAGCACCTCTGGAAATCCTAAATCAGGATACAAACCCACTCATAAATCTTCTTGTTATGAATAGGAACATTATATTACCTTTTAAAGAATAAACAGTATTGTGTCCACAAAATAAATTTAAAAGAATCAATAACAAAGCCTTATTTTAAAATACAATATTGGGCCTACAACAAACTAATTTAAAGGAGCCCAAAATCAATTTAAAGAAGCCCATGACACACAGCCTAATGATCAACCAGTAACATCCAAAATACAGTAAAACATACTACCTTTTATTTGCAGGTTTTGACTTTTGTCACTGTTTATTGAGTAGCTTTGACTCGATTTTTTAATACAATTATATAAGATAAAATATAGTCAAGTGAGATCTTGTTGAATTCGTCTAATCGCATAAATTTAGAATATCAAATTTGCATAATTTTTACTTGTGTGGAATTTGAGTTATTACGGATTAAAAATGTGCATTGAATTGCGTGAAATGTGGATATGTTGCATTTATTTAGGAACGGAGGAAGTATTTCTTTAATAATGCTAGGGGTGGGCAAAATATTCGAACCGATTTGTTGAACCGCTGAATCGAACCGAAATCGAACCGAATTCCCGGTTAACCGAGGACCCCGGAGCAAATACAAATATCATATTCCAGTATTCGTCCGGTTCAAATACAAATACAAATACTTTAATTTTTTTCCCCGATTAACCGAACCGAATACATTTATTTTATTTTAAAAGTTATATATTGTAATTATTATAGACATTTGATTGTATAAAATTATATATAGATAATATATAATAGTAATATATATCATTCCTTATTTAATTATTTAAGTATATAATAAAATAAATATAAAAACTAAAGAGATAATTATCAAAATATATCACTATAATAAGCCTATATTAAGTTTTATCTTTCAGAATATCCTATTATTGAAATATACTTCTACACTAAGATTTGTTACATATACTAATGTATTTTGATAACACTAAAAAGAACCACTGAATTCTATAATTATATATATATATATATATTTCTATAGTGTAATAACATCGTCCGACACTCTTAAAATGTATAATCAAGTTTTCATTTCTTAAATCTTTTGAGTTTCGAAGATTTTAAATATTCGAATCGAATCGTTTAACCGCTGAATCGAATCGAAACCGAAACCCCGGTTAACCGAGGACTCCGGTTACAAATACAAATACTGAAATGAAGTATTTGCCCGGTTCAAATACAAATACAAATACCTGAAAAATTCAGGTTAACCGAACCGTGCCCACCCCTAAATAATGACCATCAAAACACGTCCTCATTCTCGGCCAAAATTATAGGGATTATGATTCCATAAACCATTATAAATGCAGTAGAATATGTTACATTTAACACTGCCAATAACACAACCAAAATTATAGGGAGTCATCCAGCGCATCTCTCAATTTTAACCCTTATAAATACAATATGATCCTCAAGCAAAAAGCTGCTTCTCCCAAGTTCACAATCTCAGTTCCATTCCAGCGCAGCCATCCACCATTCAGAAAAACCAATCTTAGCGACAATATACCAACAGGTAAAAAAAAATATATTTAGCTTTCAAAGTACATTATATATGCACAAGACCAAACATGTACATAATTTTACAGATTGCTCAAGATCAAAAGTCCCATGGAAAAAATTCAAAGAGCTACAAGCCACTGATATAATGGACGGTGTAACATGTCGGTGCATCCGGAAATACAATATAAACTCACAATCCAATTAAAGTGAAATCTCATGTATTGATGCAATTTTTCAAGATGAGTAGGTGTTTTTTTTTCCAGAAAATATGTGGCTCACAATATTACTATTATAATCAACAAATATACTAGAACTAACCAAATGTATACAGGGCACAAAATTTTTGTTCTCAATTCCTAAAAATCTAGTCGGCAAATTTCAAGAAAAACTTGAAGAAGGGCAAGTATATTCTGTGGTAAGGTTTGTAATTACAAACAACTATGGTTTGTAAAGATCGCTAATGAATTATTCAAAGAAAATTCACATTCAAAACGTTAAGTGAGATCTGAGAAGAAGCCTGAATTTCCAATGTGTGCATTCTACTTCAAAACATTTGTAAAAATACAAGAATGAGAGGTCCTGCAACTGAAATACCTTTTGGTAAGTGTACTACTTTAAACTTGCTTCTTCATGGTATTGACAATTATAGTTATACTATTTTTAATATTATTCAATATGCAGATGTCATGGGGAGGGTTTTGCAAGTCCCAAAAGCCCCAAAAAAAATTTCGAAACATAATGATCAAAATGCCAAAGCAATTGATTTTATCCTAGAGGATGATTAATATGTTGACAAACATAATTTCATTAAACAATTTCAATTCAAAGATCAATTAAAACTACAAAGTAATATAAAAAAAAAAAAACCTTAGAGGAAAGGAAAGTAAAGGAAAAATGACATCAAATAATCAAGGTTATATATTAAAAGAAATAGATTTAAAATGAAAATGCAAAATTGGTTTCACTTCCTGTGAATAGGTATTGACCAATAATAATCGTATCTCCGGACTTCACAACCTGCAAAATATTAGAGAAGTTAATAAGATAAATAACGTAGTTATGTAGTTTTGTTCTTTTAAAGGTAAAAAGTTCAATTTAATAAAGGTGCTTTGCATGGACAAACACATTGTCCTGGTGCTTCGTTTCAAACAAACAAAATAAACTAGGATTCCAAACAAATGAATCTCATGAACTCAATAATGGCACATAGTAGTTTCACAAGGAATCTCAGATAAAACAAGAAATTTCCAATGATCTTGGTTAAATAAATTATAGATCCACAAGTGGAATAAATTAACCAATAAAAAGCAAAGATACAGTTTAGATATAAAGTAATTGTAGAGACTAGCAGGAGTAAATGATTATATTATTCTTAACTTGGCAAGCCCAGAGAAGTTAATTGGTCAAACTTCAGATGTAGCTTCTTTGCCTTGATCAGGTGTCAAGGTAACCTTATCGTCAATCTTTATTAACCACTCGCAACTCAAAACAGTAACTATCTAGCATAACCTGAAAACAGTCAGTTCCAATAATCTTGAGTATTTCCGTAAGTTGACAGGCATGGAACAACCACAGTTAAAAGTTAGCATTAAGACAACAGCCTCAAAAACACTTTGATGGACTATCACTTTCCAAAAAATTATCAAAACTAATAATTGATGAGATCTAAAATGTAATAAGAACACAACTAAATGAATAAACTATACATACAATAGAATTTCTTAGTGCTCTCAATGGCAATCCTCAAATTTTTATGGCGTTCCCACATGATACTTTGCATCACCCCGAAAAACCCAATGTGACCAACGTGAATGTTGTCAACTGTCAATATCGCCCAATCAAAATGATAAGGTAAGTGAAGGATGTTTGATTTCCATGTTGGAAGATTAATCCACTATAACCAAAATAACAAATAACGGATGAGAACAGAATTGTTACCATACCCACACAGAGGTAAATATCAGCTTATGTCTGACCAATACTTCATTTCTGTTGAATATTCTATTTAGCCTGTCTTGAGATGCCTGTTTGCTGCTCCAAGAGTCCCGTGGCTTCTTAATGGAGACACCACTCAACCATCTCAAGCAGAACCGCTCCAAAGGGAAGAGAATGGACCAATATCACTGCCGGCCTCAAAACCACCACTTCCGGACCACCAAACGCCGTCAAAGCCGCTGCCTCGCGTTCACTGCCACCGCCGTGCACAAAGCCTCACCAGAAAGCCTCTTCCCGGTGACCCTAACCACCAAGGCTCTAAATATGAAGAGTGCACACAACCCTCGCCGGAAACCCTATCTTCGGTGTCCCAAACCCCATGAAACTCCTCACACCTCTAGGCCCTTAATATCATAAAGACAACCTCACACACTCACTAACAAAATAGAAAAACAAATCTACCCCGAATTGATGTGGTGAAGTAAATTGAAAAAGGGGGAGGGAGAGTACAGAAGAGAGGGGTTGCCGCTGGACAAGAAAGGAGAAGGAACGAGGATTAGGGTTAATGGAAAAGTAACGGAAGGGAGTATTTAAATGAAGGGCATGGGCCTTAGCCCAATAGATCATGGTATCAAAATATGCAACAGGACGTAAGATGCATGTTGAGCTTATTATTAATATGCATCATGCAACCATAAGATATCATAAGCTAACAAATACATGTAACTATGTAGTACTAAAAGTTTGTATTTAATTCGGTTTTATAATTATGCAACCATAAAATTATATATTTAATTCATTTTAAGAATTTATATTTAATTCATGTTAAAAGTTTGTATTTAATTCGATTTTATCATTATGTTGTTATCATAATTGAACATCATTTCAATAATTATACAAAAATATATGTTTAATTATGCTTTGTATACTATAATACTTTTAAGGAATATAGATCATGCAAATGGTCTATGCAGTGGCACAAGGTTGGTGATAACAAGACTATCAATCCATATTTTGGAGGCACAGATAATGACTGGTGTAAATGCTGGAAATAAATTGCTTATTCCGAGGATGACTATGACCTCTTCAGATACACGGTTGCCTTTAAGGTTCCAAAGAAGACAATTTCCTATTATTGTCTCTTATGCAATGATAATAAATAAAAATCAAGGTCAATCGCTGTCTAAAGTCTGTTTGTTTTTTAGAAATCCAGTTTTTAGTCATTGTCAATTATATGTTGCATTTTCTAGAGTTACAAACTCAAATGGTCTGAAAGTTCTGATTTGTGAAGATGGCCCTGTCAATTCTACGTACACAATTAATGTCGTGTACAAGGAAGTTCTTCAACGTTTATAAGTATATCAATCTTCTTTAACAATATATAGTTGTGCAGAAAACCACGTTTTCATACTACACCTATCGATATGAAA
Organism: Hygrophila difformis; assembly: GCA_030278955.1. Lineage (NCBI taxonomy): Eukaryota > Viridiplantae > Streptophyta > Magnoliopsida > Lamiales > Acanthaceae > Hygrophila > Hygrophila difformis. The sequence continues at coordinate 22,890,842 of JAOANR010000004.1, read as the reverse complement.
TCACACGCTATTTTGTATTCTTCAACGGGCCAATGTTAAATTTTATTTTTTTCCCTATTTCTTACACATTCGGTTACTACAATCTGCAAAGGAATAATATTATAATTGAATATTCCGTCTTTTGATATCACAACCCCGTCCATTCGGACGGGGGTTATACTAGTAGGTATGTATGATAACAAGTGGGAATCACAGAGAGATTGATAAAAGGTAAGAAATGGGATTGGAAAATACAACTAGAAAATAGTGGAACGGAGGAGATATATAAATTAATTTAATCCATAATATATTGCAAGTTAGTTAACTCTTTAACAAATTATGTGAATAATAAATGCATCAAAATTAACTCTTTGGCAATTTCAATGCCAACTGTTTTAAGTTATGTTATATTTTTTTTTAAAAAAAAAAACTAATTTATCTCACATTATCTCATAAATAAGCTGATTTGATTTAACTATTTTGCCAACCAAGGCCGTTGTCCTTTAAAGATAAAATTATTGATACAATATCTATTTTTTTTAAATTGGCATTAAACTATTCATACTCATGAATATTGCATTCACTTACAAGAAGAAAGAACCACCAGCGTTTAGTGCAGCACCTACACTATTTCCTCTTCCAGAGTACTTCTAGCTATACTGTCGATCTTTTTCTCGAGCATAATATATTTATCTCTTTGTTGCCTAACGATAGACTACTACAAAGGAATTTGATTCAAACACTACAAGAATCCCACCTTTTGTTTTCCAGCATTAAAATTTCACTCGTAAATAAGCAAACTCATAAATAAATAGAAAACAAAATTGTTGACAACACCCATCACATGTTCTGGCAGGCACAAGCAACATGCCAAATCAACTTTAATCGAGGACTATTTCAAGCTCTACTTCTATCTTCTATACCTTGGCACTCTTCTTTGCTGATCGATTTTTACCTTTTCCCTTTCTTCGTTTGTGAGCACTGGGTTCACCAGCTTCAGCTCTCTCATGTATGCTGACATCCTCGTATTTGATTGGCTTGATGATGACACCAGGTTTCTTCACCACCTGTCCATATAAACAGCATAAGGTGAGCTATTTACAATCAAAGGAAGATCTCTTCATTTTATTTTACTTTTGAAAAGTATCTGGTAGCCTCAAAGCAAGCAGTGTAATAGGCAGAAATGCACCTCTGGCTGGTTAAGAGCGCCAACAGCAGTGGCAGGATTAAATTCAGGACCAATTGGCATTCGAATACTTTGTTCAAAAACTTCCTGGGATGTATATGGGTAAGGGAGCGTCTTTGTGTGTAGCTTTTCAGCCTAGGAGAATGATTTATCCAACACCAACACATTATTCACGTTAGTAGTTGTCCCAGGTAAAATATGCATATGTTCAATAATTGAAAAATGTAATGTAAAGACAGGCACCTTTTTATCTAACTTCTCTGAGATAATGACATTATTAAGATGTGAATCCTTTCTCTTCTTCAGAGATTCTTCACGTTTCTGTTTTGCCTTCTCATGCTCTTGTACCATCCATGAAGGTAAACCTTTCTTTTTCTGAACATCAGTCCATTGACCCCATCCAGGAACTAGAACTGGTTGTTCAGGTTCTGGGTTTTCCTCATTTAAAACTGCCTCCTTATCTTTCTCAAAATCTTCTTCAACATCGTCGCCAGCAAAAGCACGCTGTATGAGTTCTGCTTGAGATGGAAGTTCATAAGTAGATTTCGGGCCAGAAGACAAAATTCCATCGACCATTTCAACATCACTCTCAGAATCATCATCATTATCCTGCCATTGGTGTCAAAATCAAAAGAGAAGTGAAACAATCACTAAACCAAATGGAATAAAATCCCAAAAGGTCCTATAACTTACCTTAGTTCCCATTAGTCCAAAAGTATTTGAATAACCCAATTGGTCTGTGTAGGTATACTAGTCTTGACCTAAATGGTTATTTTATTCAAATTGAACCACAACAATTTTGATTTATTACAGTTAACTCTCAATTTCTTGAAATTGACCCATAAGACTTTTGACACTTCGATTTATTACATTTAGATTTGGGTCAACACTAGCATGCTTACAGGACCAATTGAGTTATTCGAATACATTTTGGACTAAATGGGAATTAGAGGCAAGTTATAGGATCTTTTGGGTATTTATTCCCTATTGGAATTGGGATGAAGAGAGCAATAAATCAAGGTGAACAGGGTATACCATAATATGGTGACCATGTTCCCTTGGAGTATTGTCAGAGACGGGGACAGCATTGTGGCCTTCCGACTTTTTAGTAGCATCTGATGATTTTTTCATCTGTTTCAGCAGCAGCAATATAGATCATGGTTAAGCAGTAAGCTCCTGGTTTGCCATGAGGAAACAGATGAAAGTAAATTTAACCTTCTTCCAGGAATCAGAAGCTAAATATGAAACCTCATACAGTATCTTGGGTTCTGTGTCGACACTATCCTGAACGCTCTGCAAGTTTAGAAAATTATCAGCAAGACATTACATAAATCAATAAGCATATCACATACACAATACATTCTGCTCATTCCAGAGTGACATCACCCCAAGGCCAACAACCATCCCCCACAAGTTTCCAAAGTTTATGATAGTACAATGGTGAACAGCTCAAAGAGAGCCAAAAACACCGAACCATTACCTGATTCAATAAAAAAGATAGAACAGCCAAAACAAAATTAAATGTACACCATCAAATATCTGGTTTTAATATATCTCTTGCTTAAGAACCTTAAATATTAATATGTGGCTTGGTTCTTGACATCCTTGGTGAATATAAATCTTCAAACAAACAAACCTCCGAAGTCACACTCACATCCACATGCAAGAGCATGGCACAACAATGTTACCTTTTAAAAGTTCATGAAATTAAACAATTACTATAACATAGGAGATGGAAGAAGGTAATAAGAGGCAGTAGTTGAAAGATATATAATACCTTAGAAAATATGGAATCATTACAGATTCCAAATTCTTCTCTGAGCAAATTATGGTCAATATCTGCCTCTCTTATACATTTATCAGTTTGATTTGGCATGATATCATTATTTTCCTTGGGCCCATCATCACTTTCACTGTCACTGTTTCCATAGTAATCATTCACTTTGACCTTCTCACTTGTCTCATTAACAAACTTTTTAGTAACACCGAAAACCATCCTACCATTCGAAACATCTTGATCACAATTTCTCAACCCACCCTCACCTCCCAATTGCTTCATTGAATGCTCATACTCTTCAAGAGCAACCTTGGCCTCTTCATCCAAAGCTTCTTTCCTCTTTTTTAATCCACGCACCTGTGCAAAGTAAATCAATGTTTATCTTTGATAATCTCATGAGATAGAGTTTATAAGGGCTACAAGTACCCAACTTCAGAAGGACCATTAACGGCGATTGGAGCACCATAATGTTAAAAGAAAAAGTAAAAGAATGCCAAATTCAATACACTACCATGAAAGGTAAAGAAAGCACTCCTGTCTTGGGCAATTCTTCATCCTCTTGGAATACTTCCAGTGTCTTCATCTTTGCCTTCTCTAAAAGTTTGAACTTGACACCCTGGTCTGAATTGCCACTGATGTCATCACTGTCATAATCATCATCACTACTCTCACTGCTGCTACTGCTTTCTTTCACAGAATTTATCTTTCTAGTCAAAGAAGCATGTTGACTAAGTTGTTCACCAAGAGCTGCACGGGTTGCTTCATCTTGGGCTTTGAGACCACGTTGTAAGATTCGCTTGGCCCACTTGGAGGTGTTTTTGTGTTTCAAAGTCATACGTTCCTGCAATAATCAATTGAAGGATTACAAATCTATTCAGCAATATTAAGAGCTAAGCAAGAAATAAAATATTAACATAACATGAAATTACCTCAGCCCTTTTAAATTCTTGCTTCCTTGCAAGCTCCTTTGCAGCTTCAGGATCCATATGAATTGCTGCTTCTGCTGCATTCCTTCGTTCTTTTTTCAATAGCCTGTGATAGGTTTTGGATTTTATCTTTTTCATCCTCTTTGCCTTCATCTCATGGCGAAAAAGATAACTGCGCATTTTTGCAAGATGTTGTTGTCTATCCTTCACATCTTCAATGGATATCTGCCATGAAATTCAGAAAATAAGATATGATTGCACAATCTTTTACCCTGGTTTTTGCTAGAGAAACAGAAAATCCATAATATAAAAAATAAACAAAGTGATTAAGGAATAAGGATATGTTCTAATGAGTTAGTTACGTAATACATTACCTTGTTCAGTTCAAGAAGTCTGGCACCATCTTTTTTGTGAGCTTCAACAACTTCATTTTGGCTGACTAAGGAAGCAATTTTCTTCTCAAAATCAGTCCTTGGCTGAAATTCAGAAGCAATAGCCCCTATAGTTGAAAATCCCAAGTTCACATCTTCATCGAAAAACAAAGTTGGTGCTTCCCTATTCCTCTTAACCAAATGTTCCCACTTGGTAATATCTTTCTTAGCAAATTCATAAGCAGCCTTCCGCTCCAGCTTTTCTTGTTCAGGCTTGGGGAGTGGTGCAAGAGTGGGCGTAGACTTCTTGTCCATCCGGTGCAAGTTCTTTCGAAGTTGGCTAAAACCAGTCTTGCCGTGCAATGGGTTAAGAAGGTCCTGAATGCTAATCCGGCCACCACCATCAAGAACATCACTGCTAGGATTATATTCAGACTCTGGATATGCCTCGGAGATGAGTAAATCCTTCATTTTTCTCCCAGCTGTTAGGATGCATTCTCATTTAGTTCGGGAATGATGGTTGTAAAATTATGTAAACTACATAAACAATAACCATCTAATACACTCAAACAAAGAAAGGTAGAACATGATCACTCAATCTAGTTACTTAGGTAGCTAGCAATCTACTACACCAAGGAATTCAATGTAAAGGAAAGGATATTCAAAAACACGGTATGAACAATAAAGTTTAAGGGAGAGACAGACAGTACTTAGGCCCTGTAACAGTTTCATTCTCCACAATGTCAAAAAATAAATTATGATTAGTGCTCAATATTCATGTCTTAAGATAAGCATTAATCAATGATGGCATATTATAATGCCTCCTCAAGCCATGTCTCAAGTTATCGTTGAAAAATTGAAATTACTTGAAGGCTTGAAGAGTTGGAAGCTTGCAAGGTATAACAAATAGAGAAGATACACATTATGACATTAATATAGTATTATAATGTATATTTTTCATTAAAAATGAATTGAAAGTAGCGCTATGGTGCCAACATACAAATTGAAAAAAAAAAAAAAGAAAAAGAAAAAGATATCGATAAAACTATTATCTTATAATTGTAAACTCTGAAAATCATCTGTCAACATTTTGGATTCTAATAGGTAAAGACAATTTTTAGAGTTGAATAGCAAATACCTATGAAGGTGTCACTTGGAAGTCCAGTAATTTTTTCCAGCATTCTTGCATGCTTTCCACCGTCTTCATTCTCATTTTCATTGCCATCAGCATTGTCCCCCTCATTTTCATCCTCATCTTCATCAGATGAAACTTTCCAATCCTATGAATCAAAGGCAATATATTGTAACTCTCAGGAATTTGAATTCAAAAGCCTTTCTTTTCATGTGACAAGAAAATAGTTATACATATGTATACGAAGAAAAAAGAAACGTAGACATACCTCAAAATCTTTAGGAAGCTCAAACTCATAGTTTTCCACAGTGTCAAATCGCCTATTCTTCCTGGTTTCCTCCTCTGGAATTTCTTCTTCATACTCATAGACATCATGGTCAACGGCATCATCTGAATCAATTTCTTGATCACTATCCGACAGTCGCTCATCACCCATATTTTTGGATAAACCGAGTTCCTTTTGCAAAGCATTTGGCAGATGAGGACCACGTCGAGGCCTTTTCTCATTAGCTCCCTCCTTTTTATTCTTATTTCTGGAGCTGGATGTCTTTCTCTTCTTGTTCTTAAACCCATTAACTTTCTTAGGGTTTTGCACCATATTATGTCTGGATTTTTCTTTCTTTTCTATCATCATTGTAGCCGTTGCTGAAGCAAGAAAACCCAATTTAATATTTATATGACAAAGCAAAAAAGAAATAATGAAATAACTAACCATACAAACAGACTGCCCATAGATAATATAATCAATAGTCAACCCCAATCATATGAACAGAAACAGTAACAGAGACAGAAATTGAAACAGATTGCCCTTGGATGACAAAATCAAACAACATCAGAAACAAAAATTCACACAGAGACAATCGGAAAAGAAACAGGTTGACAATTGTACCTGTCGCGCCACTTCACCGCACAAGGGTTCTTGACGACGAGGTGGCCATACGTGCGCCTAGGGCAAAAATCAGAGGTGTGCAGAGGCCCCTAACACAAGCAGGGGCGAGGGCAAAGCAATACAGAAGACAATAATGTTGTTCCGAATAGAAAACTAACACGTACAGCATAGAAATTAATGTTAGCCTAATTTTAGTATTGTAAAAGCCATGGAGAGTTTACCGGGTCAAGAGCAGAGGAAGAAACCTACCGGTGCACGCAGAAGCGGTGGTCGCGAGGCTGGGTGGCGGTGGCGGATCGGCTCAGCAGCGTCGGCGTTCGTGCTGAAGCAATGGCAGCAACGGGAAGACGCAGAGGCGGGGTCGCGCAGGTGAGGGCGGCGGTGCTGGAAAAGGGACGACGGGGAGTAGACCTCCTGTCTGCGCGAGCTTGTGGGTTTAGGGAAGAAAATGCTTCAAGCAGTCAGAGATATTGGTTGAATTATTTTAGCAGTGGGCTTTGGATGGGACAGAGATGCACAATCCAGGTTTGCTTTAATTATTTCAGTGGATTCGGCCCATACCTAATGGAGTCATGCAGGTAAGGGGTGTTTGGATATGAGTTTTGAAAAGTGCTGCAGTGTTTTGAGAACGCATAATCAGATAATTGTTTGTACCAAAATGTGCTGCAGAAAATTAAGTGTTTGGATTAGCTTATACTGTGTGTAAGCTAATAGGAAAATTAAGTGTTTAGATAATCAGTTTTGAAGTGTTTGGCTTTGTGGTTTGAAGTTATATAATTACCAAAAAGGACATATTTAATAGGAAAATTATTTTCTTTGCACAATGCTTATATTGTACTTCCTCTGTTCTCATATAAGTGCTTCACTTCTACATTTCACGCAGTCCAATACACATTTTTAAATGTTTATAACTCAAATCGTATAAAAGCAAAAATTATAAAAATTTGATATTCTAAAACTACGTGATTAGACGAATCTAACAAGATCTTACTTGACTATATTTTATCTTATAGAACAATGTTAAAAATGTGATCAAAGTTATTCAATGAATAGTTATTACTATGCAAAGGGAGCACTTAAATGAGAAGGGAGGTAGTAATTTGCATCATCGAACAGAATACCAAGCAAAAATTACAAATTTACAATAACCATGGAGCCAAAAATTATTCAGTCATATATAAGAAAATATACCAAGTAATATAACAACAGACATTTTTTTTTTCGGGAGAAGGGAGGGCCGTAGCCGTGATATTATTGCAAAATTTGCAAAGTGTGATACAGACCTAAACGGTCAGAAGCAATTACATCAAGCAAATAGTCCGGCGGTCTAACAAAATGCTGGACATCTTCCAAAAGAGGATGGCCTTTAAGAAGCCAGTCTGCAGCTATATTACAAGAACGGGGAATGTGGGAAAAGCAAACATCCCAATCCCAATGAGTCATCTCCCTAATCTGTGAGATCCAATGATGAACAGCAGATGGATTCAAATTAGGAGAAGTGAGAAGATGAAAGACCTCCAGATTATTAGTCTCCACTTCCAACTTGGGAATGCCCATCGTATGAGCCAGCTGCATGGTGAGAAGGATAGCCCAAGTCTCTGCATGCAAACAATCAGAATGAGAACCTTTAGATCTGATGCCTCCCAACCATGCTCCAGCAGAATTTCGGATGAGGCCTCCTGCGATGCTCGGGCCTTGCGATACACTCCCATCACAATTGGCTTTAGCCCATCCATCAGGGGGTCTTTCCCATCGAGCCTTTGCACAGCACCACGCCTTAACTCCAAACAGCTTGAGTTCCTTCCGGGCCGCCAAAAATTCATGAACAGACCGCCTGACAAAAGTGTGTACTGTATTCCAATGGACACTCACATTGCTGTATAACTCCTTACATCTCAGTTTCCAGATGAGCCAAATCCAAAGCCGAAGGTAGCAGCATTAACTTCCCCGATGTTGTTGCAATCGTGAGAAGCAATCCAATCTCGAATATTAGAAGACCAAAAGTTGTTGGAAAGGGAGAGACCAAGATAGATCCAAATATGGACTGAAAAAAGGCAGTCCCTCAAAGCATGAATGCTGCTCTCAATATCACCACACTTCCAGCAAGTAGAATCTTGAGATATGCACCTCCGCTGACGTTCAAGGCCTGTAAGAAGACGATCATGAGAGGCAAGCCACAAGAATGTTCTAACACGATGAGGCACAGGCCATTTCCAAATGTTCTTCCATAAGTTGTTGGAGGGGAGAGGGTGCGATGAACACAGATGCTCAAAGGTACTCCTGATAGAGAAAATGCCATTAGGAGCAGGCCTCCAAAATGGGCAGTCCTCCATGCTCTGATTCAAAGAAACCGAGAGGTGGATGAGGAACTGGAGACCATCCGAAGACAGGATTGTGTTGAGTTCTTGCAAGTTCCAAGATGATTGATCCATATAAGAAGCAACATTGCGCCCCAGCTCCATTCGAGTAAGAGGTCGGGTAGCAAAATCCTGCATAGTAAAATTGGAATTAGTCCAGTGATCCAACCAAAAAAGAGAGGTCTTACCATTTCCAACTTTCCACCCAAGCATGTTATAGCAGGATTGGTAGATCAAGAGCATGTCTTTGGCAAAGTATGATAGGGATTGAGGATGGTGAGAAAAGATATGATTCCTCCAACCATGGCGTTTCTTCAACAACTTCGTCCACATAGTGTCCCGGGTGAGCAAACCCCTGTAGCTCTTCATAAGAAGTGCATTGTTCAGGTCTCTCAACTTACGAATCCCAAGGCCACCAAGGACAGGACTTGTGGTGATGGTATCCCAAGCAATAAGGTGGACCTTTCTATTATTACCATGAGATCCCCAAAGGAAGTCCCTACAAATCTTTTCAAGCTCATTGATAGTTCTGGAAGGAAGGCGGGTAACTTGCATAGCATACATGCACACGGGGTGGAGTACAGATTTAATGAGAGTAAGCCTCCCCACAAAGCTAAGATGGCGCTGAGCCCACCCTTTTAACTTGGAATTCAACTTATCAATAAGAAACTTAAAATTCTGATGAGATCTCCTCCCTACCATCATGGGAATACCCAAGTAATTTACTAAATTGAACATCCTAGATACCTAACACATTAGTAATATCTCTTCGAATATTACGATCAACAGCCTTCCCAAAGTAAACACGAGATTTAGCTAAGCTAACCGTTAAACCCGAAAGGGAGCTGAAATAAGAAAGAATTGCTTTAATATTTGAAGCTTGAGTAGTAAAAGCTTTGGCAAACAAGAGTATGTCATCTACAAAAAAGATATAAGGAATCATAAGCCGATTATTATCCCAATGCAAAGGTTTCCATCTATTATCAGTCACAGCTTGGGAGATCATAGCCCCAAGCCTTTCCATGCAAAGAATAAAAATATAAGGGGATATAGGATCCTCCTGCCTAATTCCACGAGATGGATTAAAAGAGTCAGAAGGAGTCCCATTCCAAAGCACCTGCATGGAAGAAGAAGTAATACAGTTCATAATGAGATTAATACAGGAGATAGGGAAGCCAAAAGAAATGAGAGTATCATGGATAAAATTCCAGTTGAGTTTATCATAAGCTTTTTCGAGACCATGCTTAAGAATCATAAAACCAGGTTTGGCCCTCGATCTGTCTAGGTAGTGAATGATTTCCTGGCACAAAATAATATTGTCTTGGATGAGTCTTCCTTTGCCAAAGCTGGCTTGGCCGTGACTGATGAGACTGGGAAGAATATGAGTCATGCGGTTAACAAGCACTTTAGTGATGATCTTGTAGATAACATTGCAAAGACTTATGGGACAAAATTGAGTGACCGATTTAGGATTCTGAATCTTAGGAATTAATACAATAGACGTATGATTCACTTCAGCAATGTTCCTTTGGCCCTTAAAGCATTATGAGATAAAGGTATGAAGTGAGTCCCCTACTACAGTCCAATTATGGTGAAAAAACATGGCATGGAAACCGTCCGGGCCGAGGGCTTTTAAAGCAGCCATACTTTTGACTGCTAACCAGGTCTCACTCTTCAAAGGTTCAGAAGCCAGGACTTCAATATCCTGACTATTGAGCATGTTAAGATGTCCCAAGGCAAATGGAGTAGCATGAATAGGAATAGGGAGACCTTGATAAAGACATTTGAAATAATCAACTACCATAGCTTGAATAGAGGCCTCTCCTATATGAGCAACACCGTTAGCATCCACAAGGATCGCAAACATCTTCCTTCTTCTCCTAGCATTAACAAAGTTATGATAGAATTTGGAGTTGTTGTCTCCAACTAAATTCCAATCCCTAGTGCTCCTCTGGATCCAAGTTAACTCCTCATTCTCTAAGATTTGACCAAGCTCCGTACAGAGCTGTTTTTGAAGGCGCCTTAGGAAGCTGTTATCAACCCAATCCGAATGGCATTCAATACCAGAAAGCCTGCCCCTAATCCGGGCCTTCCTTTTCCCAATGGAGCTGAAGACTTGTTCATGCCATACCATACCTTTGTCCTTGAGAGTATTGAGAAGAGTAGGTACTGGAGTCTGAACATTCCATGTAGAGGAAATCAGCTTCCGAAAGGATGGAAAGGCCTGCCAGGCAGCCCTATATTTAAAAGATTTGGGAAACTGTCTATGACCAAAGGAATCCAGCTCAGAAATCCTTGTTAAGAGAGGAGCATGATCCGATTGAACGCTGGGGAGGACTTCAACTGTGGTTTGAGGAAACCTGGCATGCCAGGCCTCATTGCCAATCAATCTGTCAAGATGGCGTCTCAACAGACCCCTAGCCCAAGTGAAACGACTGCCGAACACCTTAAGTTCCATAAGATTATGAGACTCCAACCAGCTGCTAAGTTCACTATAGGAAATGCTAGACTGAGATCCTCCCCTAGATTCATCATAACGAGCAGTACAATTAAGATCACCACCAACCAGCCATGGATCAGAGCGACTACGGGCAATACGAGCAAGTTCAGGCCACAACCAGGTTCTACGATATCTATTCGGAGCTGCATAAATCATGGTAATAAAAAGGGTTTCATTATCATCTTTAATACAAACATCAATGAATTGGGAATGAGACTCCAACACTTCCACAGCTAAGCTATCCTTCCATAAGATCCAGATACCCCCAGAGAAACCAGAAGCTTCAATGCGGAAAGAAAAAGGAAAGCCACATCGACGAATGAAGTTGTTAGCTCGCAGGCCACTGATACGGGGTTCGAAAATAGCCATAAAATCAATACTCTTGCTCGTAGTAAGGTCACGAAATTCTCTTCGAAAGGGTGACGACCCTGCACCCTGTACATTCCAACACGCAAGATTAAAACGCATAAAAGAAGAAATAACTTAAAAAAACCTAAGAAGAAAACACTTAGTCTGGGAAAGAATCAGGTGATGTAGTCATCCGGACCAACCCAAAAATTAATCCAGATAAAAATTCCAATGGGCCCGGATTAATTAGATGGAACAGACAGAGAACTATTTTAAGCAATCCGGATCAAGATTTCAGTAGGCTCGGACTGATTAGATCAAGGAGAAGAAGCCCTAGCCCAATTGGATTACAAGCCCAACAAAACAAAATTGGAAAAGGCCCAGCTCACGACAACGCAGGTTCATCTTGCATGACAGATCAAGGCTCATCAATGTTGAACGCTCGATCATCATGCGTTAAGGTGGCACACTTACAAAGGTTGATCCCAATGCCATCTTGCGTTAGCCACTCTCCTTCTTCAACAAGGGTTTTCCTCCCCCAATCGCTCGCCTGGCCACCGTGTCCCACCTTCTCCGACCAGCTCCCTTCCGGCAAGACCTCCGACTCCAGAAGCTCCGGCGACGATCAACAACCTCACCACCGATCATCACCGTGTCCACGGCGAGCCACATCGGCCTCCCAGGCAAGCTCCGGCCACCCCCATCTCCCCTCGGCCGCTCCTGTCCATGTGCGCCGCCGCCGGCCGCTGGTTCTCGGAAGTCGGCCGCCATCATCCCAGGCGCCCTTGGAGCATCCCCATCAATTCCGAACAAGCACCAGCCGTGGCCGTAGTCCTGCTCGTCGTCCGCCACATCCCGTCGACCAACCACCATCTCCGGTGACCTCAACAACAACAGCAGTCCGGTGGCCACCTCTCCATCTTCATTGGCCATCAAGAATGGAAGGCTCTCGTCTGTTTCAACAACTCCGGTCACTTTTTCCAATACTCCAGCGAGACCCCGAAACCCGAAGCTTCGCCGTAGAAGAAAACTCCGTATTGCCGTCGCAAGTCTACCACCACCTCCGGCCAGTGTACTTTCCGATGCTGCCTTCGTCCCCTCCGTCCTTGGTCTCGGCCTCCGGCAGCCCCACCGTGCCTCCAAGCTCCTTGCCATCAACGTGCGGCCTCCGGCCACCGCCTCCATCCTTGTCAGCACCCTCGGTCACCCCTCACCAATACCTCCCGTCGTCCGTCTACTTGGAGAAGAAAAGCAACCTTGGTGCGGTATGGATAGATGCGGTTTACTCCTCTTCAAGACCGCATCGAACACCCTATACCACATTGCACATAATGAAACCGCATCACCCTCTCTTTCCCTTCCTTTCTCCATTTTGCAAATTCATCCCTCATCTTTTGTGGCAAAACCGCACCTGCCCCTCATCTTTATTGCCAAAACCGCATGACTCCCATTTCCTTTGTGGACAAACCGCATCATGCTTCTTTTCCTTTACTGCCCAAACCGCATTGGCCCATTTTATACCGCATCATCTCCTTTGCCTTAATAAACCGCATCACTTGTTTTGCCTTAGTCATTTTCCCTTGTTTTAATAGCTTGTTGGATGTCATTAGCTAATTGTTTAATTTTCGTAAGTCTTGTTATTTCCTTTGTATTAGTTGTTGGATTCTGGGAAGCTATATATATGCTCATCCCCTCATTTTGTAAGACTCACCTTTTGAATTAATGAATACCTTGCTTAATGCATGAACATTTCTCTTAAGGTCATTTGAGAGTTTTGAGGGAAACCGAAAATTCCTCACCATTCAATCGTGTCTTGGCCTTGAGCTATTACCACGGTTCTTGGATCTTGAAGCAAATCCAAGGTTGGTAATCCATTGTTGAAGATTTGGAAGAGACAAGGTTGTTCCTAAACTTCATTGCCTCAATATCTCTTTAATTTTTGGAGCTTCCCTATCCCTCTACCCTTCATCCCATCTCTTGTTGATTATGCTTTGCTATTGATTTCTTTGCTCTCGATCTTGGTCTACGGCATATGTATAAATTTAGTATCAGAGCCAAAGCAAGGAATCAATAGATCCTTCATTCCAAAACTCCACAAAAATTTCAAAATCATCAAAAGCCTAAAAAACAATCCACTGTTTACTGTTCATCGGAGATCCATTTTTCTCAGTGCATATTCTCTGAATTTTGAGTTCATATTGGGATTTTTTGGATAGTTTACACTCAAAATCATATAAAGTTCATCGAAAACGGACATCGGGAGCCAAAGTTATGGCCATTTGAAATTTCTTGATGTTCGTGTGTGTTCTTAAGCAAAAATCCGAAAATCTTCATATTTTGGTCTTTGATCTTGTATTTTCTTGTGTTTGTTGTTAGTTTTCACTCATGTTGCATCTCATATGTGTATGTGTGCATTTGGAATATTGTTTATGTGTTTAATTGGTTAGATTGTACCCAATTTCCAAGTGAGTGAACTTGTGTGTTCTTGAGATCTTCAAGTTGTTCTTGTTGATCTTCATATTGTTCTTGAGAGCTTCAAGTAGGATCCAAAGCCTGAATATTTCCATGTATTAAGGGAAGAAAATCATGATGAGCTAGTTGGGAAAGAATTTGGAAGTGACATGCTAGCTTGCCTTGAGCCACACAAAGAGTAATTGTCATCATCTAGTGTGAACACAAGAAAAGTCAAAAAGTGAGGCTTACTTCTTAACCCCTCACGTGACCATATCTCAAATTGGAAGAATTGAGTACTACATAGTGGGACCCACGTGAGGACTTTGTTTGATGAATTTTGGGCACATATATTTTGAGTAATACAATAAAGTGGATATATTTGACTGGCACAATTGTTCCTCTGATTTATTTCATGAACACTGAGTTGAAGTTCCGTCTGAAATAAAGACATTGGAATTCCTCTCATAAAATTGTGATACCTAGCCATTGAAGCCACTTAAGTATTGGGTTTTTTTTTATTGAGTGCTTATTTTTATTTTAATTTGTGAGAATCATATTTGAGAGTCGAGTGTTGTGAGCTACCACTTTTGAAAATTTTGGTGAGTTCACTTTTATATTGTGAGGTCTTGGAATTATTGGATTGCAATTGCCAATCAAAACCGTGACATAATTTCATTGCATTGCATTTCACATATTTCCTAGCGGTTATTGATTGAGTCGAATAATTGCATTTTGTTTCTTGAATTGTGCGTATATATATATATCTATTATATATAAATGCCAAACGAGGTGCTACAGTTCTTTTTTAGCTACAGTAAGCTACAGTGTAACAGTGCCTTCCCCAAACCCACAGTAAATAATAGCTACAGTGTAACAGTGCCTTCCCCAAACCAGATCCACGTCTTCTACTATTTCCCTTATTCCTTCGCTCCTTCCCCGAGCTTTTCGATACAAACCTCCGATTCCCACTGCAAGATCCGCTGGTTTCCCGTGCAGGTTCCGTAGGAACGTTCCGGCCCGACCACCGCCGTTTTCCGTCGACTCGTAGCTGCCGCCCTCTCCCTCCCGTCAGCCCTCCAACGCCGATGCACCATTTCCACCGTCGACCGGTAGCCGCCGTCGACTCTTAGCTACAGTCACCAAACAAAAACTTCTTTTCAGATGCAAATTGGGAGATCGAGACGTTCCCTAATTTCATTCGCACGAACCTTTGCCTCCGTTAGACGATAGCCGCCCTCGTTGCCCCCCGGCGCCGCCCGCGTAGTCATCGCCGTCGGATCTTAATCCGGCAGCCCGCCCCTATTCCGCGGTCTTCGGATCCTCGTATGCCCCCGGTCCTTCGTAACCGTCCAATCGCCGTTGCGTGGGTGGAGCAGCTGAGCCCCCATCTCCCCGCTTCTGCAGCGGGCGCCGCAGCTGTGGCCGCACTCCTGCAGCCCAGCACTCGTTCGCGCCGCCATAAGCTCTTGCGGCCCGGGTGAATCGCTGCCGGTGTTCCGGCGCCCCCCTCCCCCCATCGCGCCCGTTTGTCGGTGTCGCCAGGTTTGTCATTTAATCATGAGCTAATTAATTTATTGAATTTGGGATATGCCTTGCATTCCATCGTAAGCCTGTATGTTTATTGGATTGGTGCTCTGCAAATCTGTATTCTTTGCACTTGTCAGCTGTTTCGCCCCAAAAACATGTGCCCATGCCCTCCCTTTGTATTCAGCGCGCTGGTTGACCATCCAACCGCGCTGCGCTGACCCGCTTCGTCGGACCACTAGCGCCACTACTGCTGCCTCTATTGACCGCTAGGTTCAGCTGCTGTGGACTTCCCATTTAGGCCTTACGGTAAATTCCATGCCCTTATGTGAACGTTTCCCACAGTTATTACTTCATTCTGAATTAGATCAGCTCAACGAAATAGCCTCTGGTTTAACATCATTTTGAAGTACGCAAATTTTTTTGTGAAAATTCAGAAAGATCGCGTGCTTTCTCTAGAAAATTTTCATTTGGATTACGCTCAAAAATTTGGAACTAAGTAGAATTGATGTATAATCTATAATTCTTCATTTTGATGGAGAATCATAACTTCGTAGGTTCAAATCTGCAGAGTTTATTTTGAAGAAAGTATTTCAAAAGAGCTCCCTGGAGTTGGATTTTCCTCTTAAGGTATGTGAAGCTTTGATTATTCTTGAAGGATGTGTGAATCATCTCCACGCGTATTTGATGCACTGTTTAGGACTTATGCGCGCATGAAGAAGTTTAGAAATGATACCGATTCTTTTTGTTGGATGAGAGTATGGATTTTATCCCAATGTGGAGTCTTGTAATGTGTTTTTGTGTTTTTTAGTGTATTTGTTGGTTCGAAGCGTGTGGACATTGCCTTGCCATTTTATAAGGAAATTCTTGGAGCACACTGTGAGGTGGGAAATTTGGAAATGGCAATTGAGATCTTTAGGGAAATTTCGAAATTATTCACTACTTAAAAAAGCCATTGTTATTCATGATTCCATAATTCTTAACTTGCTAAAAGATTTGTTTTAGGGAATGTTCTCTATGTTTTCTTTTTTCTGTTTTCCCTTTGTTTTAGTGACCGATTTATTTAGGTGTCCTTGCTTCCATTCTTTGAACCGAGGCCCCCTATTTCTGCTGTGAATCACAAATTTTGATAGCAGTAGTTACACTGTGATTAGATGGTCGGATGAAGACTTAATTTGAATTCCACCATAAATTAAACATGAAGGTTGAAAAGTAAGGGATTAAGCTTCAGCTTACATATGATGTGCTAAAATATGATGTGAGCTTACCTTTATCCCAATCAGAATCTATTTCTTTGTGAGCTTACACATGATGTGCTAAAATAACACCGTAGATTTTTACCCTGTTTTCATTCTGTCTATTTAGTGTTGGCATAGTCGGATAATTTTTTCGTGTTTATTTGAGCTGTCGTAAATGAAGTGTTCGAACAAATGCCCCTTTGTTTCAAGACTGAGGGGTTTTTTTTGTGTCCTTTTTATTCCATTGCCGTTTTCCTACGCATTTCGAGGTGGGACATAATGATTTGGCCTTGTGTTTTTGTACTTGTACAGTTAATACATGTGATTTTTTTTTTAAAAATTTTGCTTAGCAACTCAGTATTGGTACAATTATCTTAATTTTTTTTTTCTGGTTTGCTGTCCATCCTATCATTTTTCATGCTACATGTGTGGAAATTCATGCCGTATCTTTCTGGTCTTTGAATTTGAGTTTTTTGTTGCCTCCATTCCTTTATTCTGTCAACCATCATGTGCTTTTGATTGTAGCTAAAGCATTTTACGATTTGACTTCAAAAGTAAACCCTGGATGTGAGCTTCATTGATCATTTACATTCCATAATGCCATTTTGATGGTAAATTTAGAAAGTTGTTGTTGTAGAGTGTCTAGGAAAGGAATTCAGAAGCATTTTGAATATGCATTGGCAGAATAATGCTTGTGATCTGTGTGTTTGGTTGTTGTTTTTGTAGCTGGTGCCTACTGTCTTCAAAATCATTATCTTTTCCTTTCTTATCATCTCATTTTGTGCAGAGTTTGTGATAGCTCTACTGACCTTCCACTCCTAAACATCAATGTTATTTTAATTGATTCATATAACATTGATTTCCCAATCATAAGACCAAGCTGTTCAGCTTTTAAAAGCAATGACACATGCTCTTTCTGACCTACTGATATTCAAATTCAGCAAATTAGTGCAGCAGTTTTGCTTGAAGTTTCTTAGTTATATAACCCATTCATTTCAGTACATTGATGCAATTTAACCGCCAAGATGTATTATGCTAGATTAGGATAATGCAGTAAAATGAAAGCCTCTATTCATTCCCATTCCATATCTTTCCATGCTCAAAATTTGACATTCACTCGGTATAATCTTGATATTGTTATGTCATATGAAGTAGTATATTAGCTTGCTTCTATATTAGCTTCTGTGGTTTAAAACATTTGAAATATAGATTCTGGTATGTTCAATAATGTGCAGCGGTGGTTTTTACCGTCTTCATTAAGAGTTCACTGGATACCTGCTGCCTGGGTGATTAAGGGAGCTTTGTTGCCTAGAAATCGACAGGTTTGTGTTGGTTTCTGTTGCTTCCGATCTGTGGCATTTTACCATTGGATTTTGGAGATGGCATTGGTTTGTTTTCTTATTTTCTGGTGATAAAGTGTATGATTGGAATGTTACTGGTGCCTCTATATGCTATTTCATTGCAGATGTGCTTCTCTAATGTCAGCTTTTAATTAAATTTGAGTCATGTCAGGGTGTATTATAAGTTTTTCTTATGTTTGGGTGCCATAAATATTACATTCTCTGCATTTTCGTCTTTAGTTCAAGTTGTTTTATCTCTATGAACTTGATTTAATTGGGCGTCCTTGAAAGTAGAAAACTATAGTTTCAATTTATAGCAACAATTATATTGCTTAATAGTATTAAGTTTTTGTTTGGTTCAAGTAAGGACTTGTCCGAATGATATAATTGTTTGAATTGCTAAAGCTTTTGAAAATAGTTTTAAAATTAGCTTCTCCACAAATCTTTCTATTATGCATTTAGGAATCTATTTTATAAAAGGGTCTTCAGATATGAGCAAAGTCGTTTTTGCATCACAGTCAATGATTGTTTCCTTCAAAAGTGTTGCAAACTGAGCTCCATTTTTCTCTAAGTTCATATTTTACCTACATAGTGTTTTAATTTTCAAAATGTGAACTCTGGCTCCAATGATCATACCCTACTACAAAGACTACGCTCATGGTCCTATACATAAATCATGTCACGGGATGGATAGTTTAGTTTATGCTCTTATCTTAATTCAATGTGACCTCTTGGGTATATAAATAATTCTACATGCACTAGGGTCGATGACCTTCTTGTATGTTTACTGTGAGTTCATTGCAGTATAGCAAATGGACATTATTGAAAAAGATAAACAACTTAAGGTACAGTAGAAAGAAACTATTACGTATTATCGTAAGGCTCTAAGGGTTGATACAAGATTGTTTGTATTATTCAGTCTAACATTTTATGTATTGAGGGTTGTTTATTGTCTATGTGATTTCTCAGTCACTTACTTCCGTCTTGTGTAGGGTATACTTTACTTTGTCTTGACACTTGTCTTTACTTTGTCTATGTACTGAGGTCCTGCTTCCTCTCAGTAGAAAGAAATTTTGTTTTCTGGTGTTTTGCGCTTCCATTCGTTGCTAATTCCTTTGGAAATTAACCACAGGTTGCTTAAGTTGCTCCGGCTCCCTGATTTATGGTTTATTGTTGGAATCCCCTATGCAGTTTACAATCTCTTGTTCCGCGCTCTGTCTAGGTAACTATCTTCTCCCCACTTGCCTTTTGCTCCCTGGTCTTTTTCGTTCCTGCTAATTTCTTGCACAATTAACTAGACATTTCTCTGTTTGCTTCATCTCGGTGGCTTAGGGTATACAGTCGATCGTCTTCTGTTTACATTTATTTGTGTTTTTTTCAAAGCTCCTGGACTTGTTTGATTTAATTTTATTCTTATTTTCTCTGCTTCAGCGTTCGAAATTATTAGTTTACTACTTTCTGTGTCTGCTTGCTTCAGATTGATTTCCCTTTTCGCACATACATTTGCTTTTGTAAAGACCCTTCCTAATACTTTGCTGGTTTTAACAAGTTTTTTTTTCCAAAATGCAAATTACTTCTTACCTCTACATTTATGAATGAAACCACATCCACACGACAACATTATGTGTGGATGGAAGGAGACCAGTTGTGGAGGCTTTATGGCTCTGTTCCTCGTGAGTCGTGACTACTGTGATAATTATGCACTTTGTGGTCCTAATCGAATGTGTAACATCGGTGAGTCTCCTGTATGCAAATGCTTAAAAGGTTTTAAGCCAAAATCAATTGCAAGATGGAATCCCATGAACTGGACACATGGATGCATACTCACAGAGCCTCTGAACTGCAGCAGTAAACATGATTTCATCAAATTTTCTGGCTTAACACTACTGGATTGGTGAACAGGAGCATGGATACCCGGGAATGCAGGGAGACGTGCTTAATGAAATGTTCTTGTATGGCTTTCACAAATTCAACTATTAGTGGACAAGGTAGTGGATGTGCCCTATGGTTTGAAGATCTAATAGATGTTAGACAGTTTCCTGATGGCGAACAGAATCTTTATATACGGATGCGAGCTTAAAGTCGAGGTACCTGCTTTTTACATTTTTTGGTTGCAGAATCAAAGTGTTTTGATTGGTCCTACGCTCAAGCCTGGATATTTGAAAATCTCGGATTTTTATAACATGCTCCAGTATGCTCTCTGTTTGTATATTGATTTTCCGATGAACTGATATTACCATAAAACCTTTTGACAGCAAATAGGTCTCTCGTTATTATAGATGCGATTGTCATTCATGTAGCTGCAGTCTGTGGTTTGCTTCTGGTTATCTGCTATCTTTGCAATCGAAAGATGAAGGCAAATGGTAAAATGGCTTATGAGGTTCAATGTAGGGGAATAATAGTAATTGTTTCTTTGACAATATTCGCAATCTAGATTGTCAGTTTTTCTTCCTAGTGTCAATTTATACTTTCTTCAAGTTACCTATGGACTTCACACACTATAGCTTTATGAGAATTTGTTCCAATATCCATTTGCTAATGATCAGCCGAAAATGAAGAGGAGGATGAAGCAGCTGTTCTTGATACCATTGCCCATGAGAAGGATCTTGACCTGCCGTTACTGAGCTTTGCTACAGTTGTTCGCGCCACGCTTAATTTTTCAAGAAACAAGAAGCTTGGTGAAGGTGGTTTTGGACCAGTCTATAAGGTAATTTCGTAGTCTGTCAATTCCTTTAACCAATTCTAAAATCACTTATGATATGTTCAGAAGGAATTTGTGTTTCATTCCTTTAGAATTTCTGCGCCTATCATATTCCAATTCCTTTTGAATATTTTAGAAAATTGCATTTGTGTGTAAATTGATTATGCTACAATTGGTATGTCAAGAGTTTTTTTGTTGCAATACTGGGAATAAGTCTGGATTCAGTGTCGTGATTGTGTAGATATAGTTTTATTTTGCATTATATATTCTTGGCTTCGTTTATGTTGATAAAGTGTATATGGGAGTAAATGTATTTTTATTTGGTAATTGCATTCAGCTAACTGGGTTTGCCTGCATTATGTTCATGTTTAAATTGTGTGGTTGGATTAATTGACTTCTACAATGACCAAGTAGGATTGTAAGAATATTATAACTTACTGTTTCAATGGCAGGGAATCTTATTTGAGTCGCTTATGTCTACAGAAGGTGCAATTTAATGTCATACTAGAGGAGACTAATGTAAATATCAAGCTCTCCATTCACTTGTTTCTGCATTCCCATTTCCTCTATGATTTTGTAGGGAATAATACTAAAGCAGCAAATTCACCTCACTTATTTGGTTCAGAAAATACATGGAAATGAGGAATTCACAAAGAATTCATAATATCCATTCGACGGCCCGCGCAGCGTAGCGCGCGGTCCGACGAATTCTAGTACATATATATATATATATACTCAAGCTTTGATCTTCCTACTCGACATCGGATAATTTTATCTGGCAGCGCTTCAAGAACCGAATTGTGATCGAACTCAGGCTGTCTGACACTTGGATTGTGAGATTGAGTGAGGAAGAAAGAAGAGAGAAAAATCACCATAAATATTTTATTTTTATTTTTATTTCCTAACTTTTTATATATATAGCTAGTTTTTCTTTCGGCTTTGGTTAGGGTGCAGAGACTAATGTCTCTTGATGTACTGTGGTACATCCAAGCCATTGATGAAATGTTGAAATCAATGGCTAAGATTAATACAAAGGGTATTATTGTAATTTCAATAAGACCCAAATGATCTCTATTCATTTTTCTCAATTCTAATGCTCGTATTTCTCTCCCCCTCATAATCTATTTTTTCTTTTTGGAATTTCTAAAATTTGATAGGTTATTTAAATTACTTGTATCGTGTACGTAAATTTTCATATAAAGAACGTCGAAATCCGAGTTCGTTTGAAAAAGTTAGAGTTATTTGAAGTTCACAGCGATTTTAAAAAACGTAGCATTTACATTTCAGCGACAGTGGCTTTGCAATTCAGCGATGGGAGCTTTACAATTCAGCAACATAGAATATGCATTTCAGCGACATAGCCTATACAACATAATTTTTGTGACAAACTTCAAATGGCTCTAACTTTTTCAAATGAGCTCGGATTTGGACGTTCTTTATATGAAAATATATCTAATCAACGCAAGGAATTTAAATATCTTATCAGATTTTATAAAACCAAAACAAATAAATATAATATTTTCAAGCTAACGAGAATAAGATACCATTTTCCTTTGAAAATCTGGTATTTATCGATTTATAATTTCAAAATTTTGATAAGAAATTTAGATTCCTTGCATCGAGTAGGTAGATTTTCATATAAAGATTGTCAAAATCCGAGTTCGTTTGAGAAAGATAGAGCCATTTGAAGTTCATTGCGATTTTCAGAAACACAGCCTTTACATTTCAGAGACGGTGGCTATGTAAATCAGCGACGTTGCCTTTACAATTCAGCGACGGAGACTTTACAATTCAGCGACATAGCATATACATTTCAACGATGTGGTCTATACAACAATATTTATATGATAAACTTCAAATGGCTCTAACTTTCTCAAATGAGCTCGGATTTGGACGTTCTTTATATGAAAATCTATCTACTCGATGCAAGGAATCTAAATATCCTATCATATTTTAGAAAATCTAAACATATAAATATCATATTTTCAAAACAACGAGCATAAGATATCTTTTATTTTGAAAATCTGGTATTTATCTATTTGGAATTTTCAAAATTTGATGGGAAATTTAGATTCCTTGCATCGAGTAGGTAGATTTTCATCTAAAGAACGTCAAAATCCGAGTTCTTTTGAGAAAGTTAGAGCCATTTGAAGTTCAATACGATTTTTAGAAACACAACCTTTACATTTCAGCGACGAAGGCTATGTAATTCAGCGACGGAGCCTTTACAATTCAGCGACGGAGACTTTACAATTCAGCGACATAGCATATGCATTTCCGTGATGTAGTCTATACAACAATATTTATATAACAAACTTCAAATTGCTCAAACTTTCTCAAATGAGCTCGGATTTAGACGTTCTTTATATTAAAATCTATCTACTCGAAGCAATGAATCTAAATATCCTATCATATTTTAGAAATTCAAAACATATAAATATCATATTTTCAAAGCAACGAGCATAAGATATCTTTTATTTTAAAAATCTGGTATTTATCAATTTGGAATTTTAAAAATCTGATGAGAAATATAGATTCCTTGCATCGAGTAGGTAGATTTTCATATAAAGAACGTCAAAATCCGAGTTCTTTTGAGAAAGTTAGAGCAATTTGCAGTTTAATATGATTTTTAGAAACACAGTCTTTACATTTCAGCGACGGTGACTGTGTAATTCAGCGACGTTGCCTTTATAATTCAGCGACGGAGACTTTATAATTCAGCGACATAGCATATGCATTTCAACGATGTAGTCTATACAACAATATTTATATGACAAATTTCGAATGACAGTAACTTAGAATGAGCTCGGATTTGTACGTTCTTTATATGAAAATCTATCTACTCGATGCAGGGAATCTAAATATCCTATCATATTTTAGAAAGTCTAAACATATAAATATCAAAACAACGAGCATAAGATATCTTTTATTTTGAAAATCTGGTATTTATTTATTTTGATTTTTCAAAATTTGATGGGAAATTTAGATTCCTTGCATCGAGTAGATAGATTTTCATATAAAGAACGTCAAAATCCGAGTTCTTTTGAGAAAGTTAGAGTCATTTGAAGTTCAATACGATTTTTAGAAACACAACCTTTACATTTCAGCGACGGTGGCTATGTAATTCAGCGACGGAGCCTTTACAATTCAGCGACGGAGCCTTTACATTTCCGCGACATAGCATATACATAGTCTATACAACAATATTTATATAACAAACTTCAAATGGCTCTAACTTTCTCAAATGAGTTCGGATTTGGACGTTCTTTATATTAAAATCTATCTACTTGAAGCAAGGAATATAAATATCCTATCATATTTTAGAAATTCAAAATATATAAATATCATATTTTCAAAGCAACGAGCATAAGATATCTTTTATTTTAAAAATCTGGTATTTATCAATTTGGAATTTTAAAAATCTGATAAGAAATTTAGATTCCTTGCATCGAGTAGGTAGATTTTCATATAAAGAACGTCAAAATCCGAGTTCTTTTGAGAAAGTTAGAGCAATTTGAAGTTTAATATGATTTTTAGAAACACAGTCTTTACATTTCAGCGACGGTGGCTATGTAATTCAGCGACGTTGCCTTTACAATTCAGCGACGGAGACTTTACAATTCAGCGACATAGCATATGCATTTCAACGATGTAGTCTATACAACAATATTTATATGACAAACTTCAAATGACTCTAACTTTCTCAAATGAGCTTGGATTTGAACGTTTTTTATATGAAAATTTATCTACTCGATGCAGGGAATCTAAATATTCTATCATATTTAAGAAATTCAAAACAGCCAAATAGCAAATTATGAGGAATAAAGACTGACGAGTGAAAGAGATAAATAAAGATAATTTATCTATTATTATGCCATGAATTATGTCGAAATAGAGCTAACTTATGCAACTTTTTTATATAATCTTTATTTAAGGATATGATTATTTTTATTTGACAATGATTATTTTATATAAATCACTAAATTAATTTTGTGAATGATTTTATTTTATATAAATCACTAAATTAATTTTGTGAATGATTTTATTACTAAAGATATGATTATTTTTATTTGACAATTCTACCCTTTTTATTTTATAGCCATTGGATATTTTTGTATGGTTGAGATCATTTGTCTTGATGTACTACCATTCACATTGGTAGTACCGTAACCGTTCCCTTTTCTTTCTGATATGACAGGTAATTCTGATACCACCATGCTGGACTTACTGAAGAGTCTCAATGCAAATATGCTGGAAATGAAATAAGAATTCAGTTCTAAATTTGACAACTTAGAACAGAAAATTGTTGTCATCGATGAGAAATTTAATCAAGTGGATGCTAAAATTGTGGAATTAAACGAAAAGGTTGATGTTCTTACTGAAGAAGTGGATCACCAATCCACTAACTTGCAAGAGCACATCATTATCTCCACCACTGAAGCTGAAATCAAATTTGACGCGGCTGCATCATTTCTCAAGAAATCTGTCAAGGATTCTGCTAGTCAACATGGTCAAAGAATAGCAGAAAGAATTAAAACTCTTTTCTGCCGAGCTGAAAAAGATTTGACTGATAAAGTGGAAGACCACATTGAGAAAGTAGCAGGACAGATTGAAGGAAAGCTGGAGTATGAGCTAGAACAGTTGGGAGAAAGACTTGAAACACAGATAGTCGACCGCGACGAAGAAACCCAGAGTGCCGATCTGATGGCCAGTTGTTCTTCAGAAATGTCAAAATTAATTGCTCAATTCAGGGAAGCATTAACTGCCTTAATTAATTCTGAAATTGATGCCTTATCTGATAAACTCAGTGCCGATATTCATTTTATTGCAGATGAGGTAGATCACAGGCTTGCGGATCCACAGCATATCTATGATCAAGTCATGGATACGGTTGAGCAAAAGCTGCAATACAAGCTGAATGAAGAACTTGAAGAAATTCTGAAAGATGAATTTGCCATTAAAAGGAAAGTCAGACCTCCTGAACAGTCGAATTGGGAACTCCAGTCAGTTACCGAAAATTCTGCGACATCAGTACCCGAGGGAGCACCATTTGATAAGAAAGCTGAATGTGCCCGAAGGTTAAGGAGTCTAAAGCAGGACAGTAGAACCGTGTGTGAGTACTATAGAAGCATGCTATTTCTGTTAGAAGAAACTCAAACAAGGTAGTCTGGGAAACAAGAGATGTCTCGTTTCTTATCCGGGTTGAGTAAAGACATTCTCGATAGATTGGACCCGAAAGGATATGTGGACATCTATCAATTAGCATTTTCGGCCATTACTATTGATGAGCAACTGCATAAAATTGCTCAAGGTTCCGGCTCCAGTCGTACTTGGAGTACGAGCGGAGATTTGGCAGGGACGAGCAATCGCACAAGTTCATCATTTGTGGTCGTCCCTTTCATCGATCATGCCAGAGGAACGGAGCCAGTGTCAACCGAAATGGAATTAAGGGAGCACCTCTTTCACTGTCATTACACTATTTTTAATGAATCTTGTTATTTAATTGTGGATAGTGGAAGCTGTGTTAACATAGTGAGTTTGTACACTGTTCGTAGGTTGGGGATACGGGTTGACGAACATCTAGAGCCGTATCGACTGCAGTGGGTTAATAATCATGGACTCGCAAGGGTTGATAGAAGAGCAAGGGTTCCCATCAAAATCGACGGTTATGAAGAGCATATTCAATGTGACGTTATGCCAATGAACACATGCCATATCATTCTTGGGCGTCCCTGGCTTTATGATAAACATGCTCGGTATTTTGCGAGGGAACATTTAGTAGTCTTCAGGCATAATGGCGCAAGGGATTTTCTCTACTCACAGTCCCCAGCAATCGCTAAAGCAGATCGATAAAATTTGATGCGACAAATACGTGAAGAGGAAGAAGCCTATCGGGCCCACATGCAAAGGCCACCACAAAGGGATAAGGCTAAAGGAAAAGAAGCCGCATCCAGCTCCACCAAGCACTGTTCATTGATCATTCCGGGATTTACTATTGACACTGCGTGTCATGAATTTCCTATGCTTAATTTATCTGAATTTTATGATGATAATGGAACTGACTTGGTCGATATTTCTACAGGTGTTGATAAAGATCAAGCTGAAAAATTTCAGAGTCACTCAGGTGAGATTGTTCCAAAATTTGACAGGAATTATTTAGCTGATAATTGTTATCATCTTTGCAGGGAATGGAAATCTCGGAACAAGAAGGGTGATAAACTGGAATTCACATTGGAAGCAGGATCAGAAAAATACCCCTGCATTTTGGATCACATATCTAATAATTTAACTGAAAATTTTTGTTTTACAAAAATGATACAAATTTGCAGTACTTATGGATTTTCGGTTAGTGCAGGTATTGATTATCTGATTGAGCCGACTACAACATCTTCCCTATCAGCTTTGGAGTCTAAAGCTTTTGAAAGGGGAGAGGATGATGTAGTCATCCGGACCAACCCAAAAATTAATCCAGATAAAAATTCCAATGGGCCCGGATTAATATATGCCGTTCCTGATCTCGCTTCAAGTGGGAATTCATCCCTGCAACCGAGTGTTTGTAACGGCTGCTAAAGGAATCAGGGGGTCGACCACCCATATTACCAACAAGGCCTCTCCTTCTTTTGCTAACATAAGAAGAAGGATCCAAGACTGTTACTGCCGAATGGTGATGAGGCGGTAAGGAGGGTTGTTGAGATCATGAAGGTGAGAAGGGAGAGGTGCCACCACCAGACGGGGATGGAGATCGAGGGCTACGACAACGCCTTGGAGAGAGATCAGCCGAGGCTTCTGAGCGGGCGGGAGAAGGGGATCTAGCGAGAGCTCTAGATCTTTGTTCAAGAGGAGCCTACGGTGTATACTGGGGATGGTGGAAAGCACCAGTCTGTGGAGGAGTAGGGCTAGGGTTAGGACGAATGGGAGGAGAAGGGTTAAGGACTGGAGAGGAATGGACAGGATGGGGGACAACTGGGATTGAAGAGGGAGCAGCCACAGGTGCCTGATCGTTCATCAGGACATCAAAGCGATTATGACCCTGACTCTTAGTAGACGGGCCAAGAACAGTAGCCGGGCGCCCGGGCGGGATTTACGTCGAGACGGTTGATAATGGCCAGAAATGACCATTATTTTCAATCCATTTCCGTGTCTTAAACGGGCATTTGATCGCATTCCGGTCTTACATTAAGTAAGAAAGCAGTCGAATTAGACTGATTTATGCATAATTGTAAAAATAATAAGCTGGTGTGAAAAAGACATAAATATGTAATTTTATTACATATTTATGTTAGAAAATCCAAAAACATGAGAAAAAAGAAAAGGAAACAAAAAGATGGGAAAAATATAGAAAATCCCACAAAAAGAATATTTTCGGCCCATCTGGCCCAATCCAGCAGGCCCAGGAAGACCTTTGTCGCGGAAGCCCCTTGGCGCGATGCAGTGTTCCGCGACAAAGGAGGGGTTCCGCGACCAGGTAGCCCAGATGAAGAGGAGACCAGCCAAGCCCTTTGTCGCGATGACCTTTGTCGCGATGGCATGCTCCGCGACAAAGGCATGTTCCGCGACCAAGATGCACAATTAGAGACACAAGACCCAGTCGAGAAGCCTTGCCACATGCAGTGTGTTCCGCGACCAACTTGATGTTCCGAGACAAAGCTGTGATGTGTGTGATGTCTTAAGACACAATGGGCTAGAATCAAGGCCCATGGGCTTAGGGTTACACTTCTATAAATATGAGGTGCCTCCCATGAGCTAAAAGAGGCTAGTTGGAGGATTGAAATTTTTGTAGAGCTCTTGCAGGCAAGCTTAGGAGTTCTTCCTTAGGTAGAGTAGTTTAGGTTTATTTTCATGTATTATTTAATTTTTGCTCTTAGTTTAGCTTAGTTTAGTATTTTTACTGTTCACAGTTGCTTAGATAGCCATTTTTATACCATGTTTTGGTTTCTAAACTCTTGTTTTAGGGTTTGTAATACCCAAATCATGGGTATTAACAATACCTTTTCAATAATATGGGAAAACATTCATCATTTGTGTCCCAAATCATGAAATGGGTTTCACACCCCATGGATTTATGCTTTCTTTTTCGTTTTGGGGTCTCTTGACCCCCATTATGCCTATTTATGTTTACTGTTAGCATTTTATGGATAATGTTGTGTGGATGTGTGATCAAACCCTAGATTAGGACTCCTGCTTTATTTTAATATTCTGCCCATCCTTGTTATTTTTGTTTAGGCATGTTCTTCTTTATTTTGAATGTTTCTTGCTTATTTTTAGCTTAGAATAGCTTTTTGATCTGAAATAGGGTGAGATCACGCTGTTTGCATGCCACTGTTCATTTCTGCTTTTTCTGACTTTTGTCCTGAACCAACCTGGGCGCCAACCGCCTTCTGGCGCGGAACCACGTTCCGCGACAAAATGGCTGTTCCGCGACCAAGGTGTTTCAAGACACTTGTCTCCATAATTTAAAACGATTTGTCGCGGAATACCTTGTCGCGGAGCCACGTTCCGCGACAAAACTGTCCATGCATAGCGACAAAGGAGCCAAACTCTTGCATTTTGTCTTCATGGCTTTTTGTTGCGGAATCATCTTGTCGCGGAGCCACGTTCCGCGACAAAATCCCATTCTGAGACAGAAAAATTATGCCATGTTCCTTGATCTTTGAACACTTTGTCGCGGAACCACGTTCCGCGACAAAATTTCCATGCATAGCGACAAAGGTTCAAATGCTTTAGGAATTTTCTGAAAACACTTTGTCGCGATGTCACTCTTGTCGCGGAACCACGTTCCGCGACAAAATCTTGCATAGCGACAAAGAGGCGTTATGCTGCCAAAAATTCTAAAAACTTGTCGGGATGTCCATGTCGCGGACCTCGGTCCGCGACAAAATTTATGATATCGCGACAAGGGTTCCTCTCCCTCTATTTAATCCCAAACAACTTTCATTCTCTTCCTATTTTATATTGCAACACTCACATCATAACCCCACGGGTTAGGATGTAACATTCTGGAATTGCAATATAGGGTGTTATGCTGCCCAAATTTTGATTCTCCATTTGCATCACTTAATTAATTGAACCCTTGACTCATTAATGATTAAGGATTGAGATTAGTAATAATCAAACATCGACAATCATCATGATTAAAGGACCTTTGTTCAATTGCCATTAAAACACTCTTGTATAAACAAAATCTTGATGGCTTAAACAGATAATCTGGACTGTAATTAATTATGGTAGGAAGGATTATTTAAGACCATCACATGTGGACCCAATCCACAACCTTGCATGAGAAACCAATGTCTCTCATACAAGGGATCTTCTTTTATTTCTTATTTATTTTGTCTTTGTGTGTTGTGTGGAACCATTAGTAAAGAATACATCAGACTAATGTTGGCGGGTACTCCCTCATGGATAACTAGCTCGTATTCTGGGTATTAGTTACTAATTGTTATTTTGCATGGTCTGGACGATTGTCAGTGGAAGCCTTGGCGGTTCGCCCATCCGGGGTTATAATAGCTGCTCGGCTGACTCCCATCCAGATACAGTTTTATTTTTATTATTATCTTAATTTCCAAACCTAAATTCCAATCCGTACTGGGAGTCAGTTGGCATCAGTCAATGCCAACTGATGATCATTATAGAAGGGAAGCATGTAGATTTTTATCCGAATTCACAGACAGTGGAGGCCCAACTGGTGTTGACACCACCATTATAGGGTCTAAGCTGTCTAAATTCGCTCCATCCGAGTAATTGGGAAATTGGACAGTAGATGTTTACAGTCCACCTGATTATTCTGCCATTACTTTGGTCCCTTGACTACTTCATGTCTGTGTTTCACCTTCTGTCTAGACCCGCATTTATATTTTGGGTCAATTAATTTTACACTTCCATATATCTTTATGCATGATAATATTATATACTATTGTGGTCTGTAATTATTTTGGGATCCTTCCCTTGGACAATAGAAGTCTAGATCTTAAACAGATATTGCTTTATAAATTTCCAACAAAAACCTCTTTATAAAATCCGGATCTGAGTAAGGGATAAATTCTTCAGTTATGACTAATTCATATCCTGTCAAGGGTTGTGTTTTGGGAAATTAGAAGCAGATTCAGCGATTAGGTCTCGCCTAGACTGAAAGGGTCTGTGTTTTAACTGAGAGTCTAGTACCTGACAGGGAATGATTTTCAAATCCATTATTTTCCAAAATTGCTGGTTGATGGAAATGTAAGATTAAGTGCTACACCGAGATGGGGTCCACTTGGATTTAAATACAGTGTAGTAAATAATCTTAGAGGAACATCATCCAGGCCTTGGTTATTTTCCAAGATAGGGTTGAGTTTTCTTTCAACTGCTATCCTCTTCTGCCAAAGCCTACTTTTGAGTCCAGAGTGAGTGCATCCAGAACGAACTAATTTATTAGTTCGTTTCATTAGTTTGTATCTCATAATCACCCGGAAGGAAGTGAACACACTAGTGGTTCACTGAGAGCCGGGAATTCTTGATCCATACTCCTTCATCCTGATGGGGAGCTGTCTTTTACTACCAGGGTCAGATTTTCAAAACCTCCGAGTGATAGGTTTTAAATGCTTTCTTTACCGCTTTCTTTTAACCGCTTTCATTAGAGGTCACTCGGTTGTATTGAGAGTTGTGTAACTGCTACTAGGATTGACAGTTAAGGGATAGTTTAGGGCTTAATTCAAATCTTTGGGTGTGACATGGGGGAATGATAGCAGTACTTGACACTTCAATAAATGATTTGTCAGGTGTTGCTTTTCCACCACAGATGAAATAACACACCCAGGCCAGGGCAGTTACAAATCTGTGGTATCTTAGAATTTGCGGTCTTAAGAACATGTAAACTCATATTGCGAGTACCTGTCTGCTAAAGGGAAAGCATTATTGAGAGCATGAGAATTAGCTATCTGATAGAAGTATCCCAAACAAAGATCTGCGTATAAAAATGGAAGTTTAATATTGCTGTATCTCACTCTTGTCCAATTTTCATTCTTTTCTTCCTGTCCTTTCTGTCTACATTGTGATTCAGCTTCACGGTTGGCACAATGCACCTTTTCCCTGCTTTCATAGATAATGTTTACTGCATTCTTAGAATAATTTTTATCCGCTTTCTAGAATAGATTTATTTGCTTTGTAGATTAATTTAACTGCTTTCAAGATCTAGTTTATATTCATGTCAGTAGATATTAATCATCTTTCAAACCTATTGAGCAATACGAATGGAAAATCTAGTAAAACGACGTGGGACCTGCTTCTATCGCACATCCTCCAGTGAACGATCCGGTCTTACTATAAATTACTGCAATTTTTGACACCGTGCGCTTTCGGGGGCACAGTTTCTTAAACACGAGCAATAAAAATATGACTACTTATAAATATATCCCTAATCACAACCCTGCCATCATAAATTGATTTCATTAAATAAAATCCAAACCATGATCATGATTTTTCGGAAAATACTCATGTAGTGGGAATCAGTCAAAAGTTTCATGGCAGGAAATCTTATGACAAGGATTGATGAGAAGTATCATGGCATATTTGCCGGGGATCCTCATTGTGACAGGCTGAAGGGTCAACTTATCCCGGCTGTGCCATGAGATTTGTCAACATTTCATGACAGAGAGGACCACAGCGCCATTTGAAACCAACGCACCATACTTGAGTAATAAAAAGACTGTTAAGCTTAATATATGTATCCCTAAACCCCTTCCCGTAAATCATAACTCTTTTCATGTAATAAATCTAACCTGGTATATTTTAGAAAATGCTCGTGGGACGGAAATTGTCAAAAGTTTCATGGCGCCGTTGCCGGGGAGGATGCAGCGCCGTTTTATTTAGAGAATTACATTCCTCATTGCTCCTAGATTAGCCTATACATATAATTATAAATATTCACCTTCAGAACCACTTCTAACCTGGGGATTGTACAGGTACTGTCATTATTGAAGCCGTTGTTCTATGCAAAGGAGGAAGCAGACGCCAGCCGAGATCCCGTTTAATTCAGAGATAGAAAAGACAGCTCGACGTCTTAGGGCAGAGACTAAACGAAGAAGGGAACGGGAACGACAGGCATTACTTTCGCCAAGCACCAGCAGCGATATCTCCGAAATGGCAAACCCTGACATCCCACCAATCATTCAACCCAATCCCCCACTTCACAACATTGAGGAAGACCCCGAAGATGCTGATCATGATGATTTGGATGACCCCCCTCCCCAGATCATACAAGGAGGTGGGAATCCACCAAACATGGAGCAGCAGCACTTCGAGGCACCCCCTCCCAACCCGAACCAAAACCCACCAAACAACCAAAACCAACCAAATCAGCAAAATTTCCCAAACCAACAGAATCAGCAATACCATAACCCCCATCAGAATCCCTCGAATCCGAATGATTTCAATGATCCAAGGAACTATTTCATGCCTCAGAACTACTACCCACAGCAGTACCAAGGCGGGCCTGAGAACAATCATCAAGCAGCAGCTGCTGCTGATTACATGCAGCCGATTTTAGAGCCATATCTGAACATTCCTGGACAAGCTCCATTCCTGGCCAGGAACTTCGAACTGAAACCGGCCCTAATCAATCTAGTCCAGAGCAACCAGTTTGCCGGAGCAAGTCATGAAGACCCCCATGATCACCTGCAAACCTTCCTAGAATTGTGTGACACGATCAAGAATCGTGATGTACCCGCAAACACTATTCGACTAAGGCTATTCTCCTTCTCTCTGACAAGCGGAGCACGAACATGGTACAAGTCACTGCCCGTAAATCAGAAGTCTACATGGGAAGATGTGATCAGAAACTTCCTAGCAAAATACTTCCCGGAGTCCAAGGTGGATGAATGCCGCTCCAAAATTGCGGAATTCAAGATGAAACCAGACGAGTCCTTGTATGATGCAAAGGAAAGATTCTTCAACCTACTCAGAAAGTGTCCTCAACATGGCTTCCATGACTGGGAGAGATTAAGAAAGTTCTACAGTGGTCTGACTCCAGCATGGAAATCCATGCTTGATGCTGCTGGTGGTCAACATTTGCTTTACATACCGATGGACCAAGCCTGGGCAAAGATTGAAGCCATGAGTGTAAACCGTTCTGTTCTAACTGATGATGGTAATCTCACTCCCCCTCGTAGTTTATGTGCTGTAGGTACAGTAGAGAAGTCAGACATTGAAAAACTTCAAGAGCAAGTGGCAGCGTTGTCTGTAAATCAAGGAGTTGGAAGTTCTGCGCAGGGACAGCAAACTGATGTGATCTGTGGACTGTGTCAAGGCGCTCATGCAACTGACACATGCGAGCAAGTCACAGCTGAGAGCTGTAACTATGCAGGAGCCTTTCCAAATAGACACCCGAATTTGTCCTACTCAAACAACAACGCCTTGAATTCACATCTCTTGAATAAGCCACAACAGCAATTCAATCCTCAGCAGAACCAAGGATTCAATCAGAACAGGGGCCAACATTTTCAGAATCCAGGTTTCCAACCTCAGATCCAGCAGAGGCCGCCTCAGAATTTCCAGAACTTTCAGCCCAATCAGAGTTTCCAGCCTCAGTTTGTCCCAAACCAAGGCCAGTGGAATCAGAATCAAAATCAAAATCAGAATCAGAATCAAAAGCCTCCTTCAAGGCTTGAGAATTTGATGACTGATTTCATCACTAGTCAGAAAGAGATCAACAATCAACTGCAGGCCTCCATCAGAAATGTGGAGACCCAAGTTACACAGATGGCTAATGAGATGCAGAAAAGGGACAAAGGAACATTGCCTAGTACTGCGGAAAAGAACCCGCAATGCAAGGCAATAACCTTGAAATCTGGAAGAGTACTAGCTGGACCAAAGGGAGCAGATACTGGAGCGGAATTTGAAGAAGATGATATTGTTGACAATGCTGGTAAGGAAGCTGATAATGGGAACGAAGCGGAAAAAGAGACAGCCGAATTGCAGACTGAAGCTGCGCCTGAAACGGCTGAAACAGATAAGGGTACAGGTGAAGGTACAACTTCCTTCCCTTCACCACCAAAAATTGCTAATAACAAGTACATGCCCAGGATTCCTTATCCTGCGCGGCTTAAAAATAAAGAACATGATCTTAAATTCAAGAAATTTCTGCAACGATTAAAGTCTGTAGAGATAACCATTCCTCTCACAGAAATGATTTCCGAAATGCCCATCTATGCTAAGTTCTTGAAAGAATTGATTTCAGGAAAAAGGCAGGTTGAGCAGGAAGAGGTAATTATTCTCAACAGCACATGCAGTGCCATCGTTCAGAGGAGAATGCCTGAAAAGAAAGAGGACCCCGGATGTTGCACACTTCCAGTACAATTCGGAAAGGCCAAAGTGAGTATGGGGCTTTGTGATTTAGGATCAAGCATCAATGTGATGCCACTAGCTATGGCTGTTCGCCTTAAGCTTGGAGAAATTCAACCGGTCAAGATGAGACTGCAACTTGCAGACAGATCGATCACTCAGCCCGTAGGAATCCTCAAGGATGTCGTGGTCAAAACCGGGCAGGTTCTTTTCCCGGTCGACTTCATCGTCCTCGACATTGAAGAGGATTCTGAAATGCCGCTTATCCTTGGACGCCCATTTCTAGCCACTGGTGGTGCACTGATTGACGCTAAATCCGGAAAAGTCACCTTAAGGGTCGATGGCGAGGAGATCATCTTTGATATGGAGAAATTGCAGAAATTTCCGAATGACAGTTCTTGTTTCTCATTTGAAAATGTAATAGTTAGGGAAGAGCCAAACTCTGAACTTGATTGTGAAATGATGCTGGATGAACTATCAAAGCAGGTACTGAAGCCTGCTGGCGTGGAGCACAAAGGATGCAAAGCCGTTCACTTTGCCGATCCCGAAACAGGGGATTTGGAGGAATTTGACGGCATCGAATTCCATGATGACACCAACCAAGAGGAGGAAGAGGATCCTGTACTAATGCAGGATCCCGAAGGTAAATCTGTTCTCCCACTACCCAATTCTCGCAAACTACTCCCTTCCGTTGAATGTCCACCAGAGCTTGAACTTAAAACACTACCCGATCATCTCAAGTACGCGTTTCTCGCAGAACATAAAAAGTTACCCGTGATTGTTTCGGCTAAGCTCTCCCAAGAGCAAGAAAATGCTCTGGTGGTCGTTCTTAAGAAACATGTACATGCAATAGGTTGGACCATTTCTGATATAAAAGGAATAAGCCCTTCTATTTGCATGCACAGGATTCTAATGGAAGAAGAGTTTAAACCCTCCCGTCAACCTCTGACAGCAAATGGGTTAGCCCAGTGCAGGTCGTACCCAAACGAGGAGGGATGTGCATAACCAAGAATGAGCAAGGAGAAGAGGTTGCAACCAGACCAGTGACCGGATGGAGAGTTTGTATCGATTACCGGAAGCTGAACGAGGCCACACGCAAGGACCATTTTCCATTGCCATTCATTGATCAGATGCTTGAGAGGTTTGCAGGGAGAGAGTTTTATTGCTTTTTGGATGGTTATTCTGGTTATAATCAGATTGTTATTTCCAGTGAAGACCATGAGAAAACCACTTTTACTTGCCCGTACGGCACTTTTGCCTATCGACGGATGCCTTTTGGTTTGTGCAATGCACCTGCTACTTTTCAAAGATGCATGATGTCCATTTTCTCTGAATTTATCGAAAAATGCATTGAGGTCTTTATGGATGATTTCTCTGTGTATGGAGATACGTTCGAAGATTGTTTGACCAACCTTGCCAAGATTTTAAAGAGGTGTGAGGACACTAACTTGGTTTTAAATTGGGAAAAGTGCCATTTTATGGTCACTGAGGGCATAGTGTTAGGTCATCGCATTTCTCGTGCAGGCATTGAAGTTGATCCAGCCAAAGTTTCCATCATTTCCAATCTCCCTCTTCCTAACTCGATCAAATCAGTTAGGAGCTTCTTAGGGCATGCCGGTTTTTACCGGCGATTCATTAAGGATTTCTCTAAAATTGCCAAGCCGCTCACTAATCTGCTTTGTAAAGAAAATCCTTTCTTAATAAATGAAGCGTGTGTCCAAGCCTTTGACACGCTCAAGAAGATGTTGGTTTCTGCACCAATAGTGCAACCACCCGATTGGTCACTGCCTTTCGAGGTAATGTGCGATGCTAGTGGTCTCGCCGTAGGCGCAGTTCTTGGACAACATAAGGATGGGAGACACTGCGTAATTCATTACGCAAGTCATGCCCTGAATGAAGCCCAAGTTAACTACACCACAACGGAGAAAGAGATGTATGCTGTAGTCTTCGCGTTTGACAAGTTCAGACAGTACCTGATAGGTACAAAGACCATAGTATACACCGATCATACAGCATTGAGATACTTGTTTAGCAAACAAGATGCAAAACCTCGATTAATCAGGTGGGTACTTCTGTTGCAAGAATTTGACATCATAATAAAAGATAGGCGAGGTCGAGATAACGGTGCTGCTGACCACTTATCTCGATTAGATAATGATAAAAAGGAAAAAGCCGTCAATGAAGATTTCCCGGACGAACAGTTGTTCGCGTTGCATCTGCATAATCAAGCTTGTCCATGGTTTTCCGACATCGCTAACTTCTTGGCGTGCGGAGTAACCCCACAGTTTTCGAACTATCATCAGAGGAATAAGTTCAAATGAGATGTATTAAGTTACTTCTGGGAAGAACCTTATCTCTTCAAACACTGCCCTGATTCAATAATCAGGCGATGTGTGACTGAGCATGAAGCTTATCAAATTGTCAGAAAATGCCATGAATCAGAATATGGAGGTCACCATGGTCCCGCTCGAACGGCCCACAAGGTCCTCGAATGTGGATTTTATTGGCCTTACATCTATGAGGATTGCAGGCTATTTGTTAAGGGCTGTGACAGATGCCAAAGATTAGGAAACATCTCCAAGAGGGATGAGATGCCTCAAAAGGGGATTCTCACACTTGAGATCTTTGATGTATGGGGCATTGACTTCATGGGACCGTTTCCACCATCTGGTGGAAACTACTATATCTTGGTAGCTGTCGATTACGTATCCAAATGGGTCGAGGCTGTCGCATTACCAACCAATGATGGTAGCCAAGTCATCAAGTTCCTCAAGAACAACATTTTCAGTCGGTTTGGCGTACCTAGGGTGGTGATATCTGATGGAGGAACACACTTTATTAATAAAGGTTTTGAAACTTTAATGAGTAAAAATGGGATCCTCCATAAGATAGGCACGCCTTACCATCCTCAGACTAGTGGTCAAGTCGAAGTATCCAATCGCGAAATCAAACACATACTCGAAGCCACTGTCGGGATAACCCGTAAGGATTGGGCACGTAAGCTCAACGATGCTCTATGGGCATACCGCACTGCATATAAGACTCCCATCGGGATGTCTCCATATAGGCTGGTCTTCGGAAAAGCCTGTCATTTGCCCGTAGAGCTAGAGCATAAAGCTTACTGGGCCGTTAAAACGCTTAATTTCGATCCGAAAGTTGCTCAGAGCAAACGTAAGTTGGACCTCAATGAAATTGAGGAAATATGAGCGCAAGCTTATGAAAGCTCTCGAATTTACAAGGAGCGGACCCAGAAGTTGCACGATCGCCGGATTAAACCTAAGTATTTTTATGTTGGCCAACATGTGTTATTGTTCAATACTAGGTTGAAGCTGTTCCCCGGAAAGCTCAAATCTAGATGGGAAGGACCACATGAAGTACTAGAGGTGTTTAAAAATGGAGCTGTCAGGATCCGAACTGATAGGGGCGATATAGTGGTGAATGGACAACGATTAAAAGAGTACCTCGGACAGTTCGATCCGGAGAAAGAAAGCCAAGCAGTGGCAGACCCGGCTTACACTCAATAAGAAACAGCATTTAAAAACACAAAAATTTCAGTTTATATATATATATTATATATTTACAGTACTTATTTCATGACGAGCAAGTACCCAAAGATCAATTAAACATTTAGAGTACTAAGACTCTAAATGTGAGGATGTTGATATTTGGAGAAAATCTAATGCGTCTTATTTGTCTGTCTTGCAGAAGTTCGGAACCACCAAAAAGAAGGAGCAGATAAGAGTAACATGGAAAACCAGGTTCTTGGTTGGATTAGTTCCATAAGTCTAAGAAAATGCTTTCGGAATTTGAAGAAATTCAATACCCGAAACAAAATTCACAGATAAATGGAACTAACCCAACCTAATTTTATGCAAGTGGATTGTTTAATTTTCAGCCCAGCATTTTGAATTTACCTGGACTGAATTTATTCAGCCCAAATCAAATAAAATGGACTCAGGCCCAACATCACACTCGGGCCCAGTCCAAGAAAATTTGAAATTCAAAAATTCTTTGTCGCGGAAGGTCCTTTGTCGCGATGTCATGCATCGCGACCAGGCCCTGTTCCGCGACAAACCCCCTTTTTTCTTTCTTATCCCTTCCCCACTGATTGTCGCGATGCACCTTGTCGCGGAGCATGACTCCGCGACCAAGCCCTGCTCCGCGACATGATCTGCGTTGACTGTCTCCATACTGAACTTTGTCGCGATGACCTTGTCGCGGAGCATGACTCCGCGCCCAACCCTCGACTCCGCGACCTCTCTGATGTCGCCGTGCCTTGTCGCGGAACCTGGTTCCGCGACAAAGTCTCGGATTCCGCGACAAAAGTTCAAGTATTTATACCCCCCACCCTCTCCAGTTTCTTTCCACTTTCACTTGTCATTTCAACTTCCTCCAACTTCTTCATCTTCTTTCTCCCATTTTTCTCTCATCCGAACGAACACCACGTGTTCTTCGCACTCTTGCACTCCTTTTCCAAGGGGAAACTATGGACCGATTTCATGGACTCCTCCCAAACCTTGGACCCGTGCCTAGACCCGAGCCAAGGAGGAGAGGGTAAACCCTGTTTTCGCCATGTTCATAGCACCCATTCGGACCCTTTATTTTATTTTCATTTTTGTTGTGTTCTTGATGTGATGTGGTTAGTGTGCACATTTAACTTTAAACTTTTGGAGGTTTTTGAGTGCTCTCGGTTGAGAACACCATTTTGAAACATTTGAACCTCCATTTTGAAACTGGTAATGGATAAGATTTTGAAGGTTTAAAACTGGAAAGAACAAACTGATGAACACCTGGGTATTGTTTTGAATATCTTGATGTTATTGGTTTAATTGATCTTGATGTGATGTGCACAGAGTTGAGTTGGTGTAATAAAAGAGGTAAGACCTTTTTGGGTACATCTGTTCCCATGATAGAAATTTCATGGGAATAAATGTTTGTTTGTTTATGGAAACATAGTACAAACACGCAATGAGAAACTTCCACTTTTAATAAAAGCAACCTTTTAGAAAAAGACAAAAAGAGTTATTTTTGTTTAATATTTGACTTAAGCCTTTTGTTCCCAATGGAACACTAGTGTGAGTAAGATAGCAGTATTTTTGTCACCCAACTGCTATCCTTTTCAAAAATCAAAAAATGGGACCACTCACATCCCACCTTTGTTAAATAAAACAAGTCAACCATTTTAAAATTAAAAACAGTGTTTGCAAATTTTTGGATGCCTTAACTGTCCAAACAGTCCAAGCTATCCAGAAATAGCAGATCCGTTCCGCCACGTCTTCATTGCACATTCCAAAATTCGAGCATTCCATTTCCATCTATCCATCTCATTCCACTTCCAACAAGTGTCTCGGACTTGTTTTATAAAATTGAAAATTTTTTTGGGCCCAATGGCCCATTAAAAAGATTTTAGGCCCAATGGCCAATTTTATTTTATTTTGGGCTCTTTAGCCCATTTAAAACCAAATATTATTTACATGTGCTTTAAATTAAAATTCAAGTCAGAAATTTAATAATCTCACATTTAGAGCAAAGCTCTAAATGTGAGGATGTTGGTTTCTGAACTTGAATAATTTATAAAAATTGGATTCATTACTTCTTATCTTTTCAGGGGTAATCCTCCCATTCCAGACCCTGCTCCAGAGGGAACCAAGTTGCTGGACTTACCGCTTGAACTCCTTGGTGAAATTCTCTCCCGGATAGGAGAGGATGAAATCAGGGAGGTGTTTGCCGCGCAACAGATATGCAAGAAGCTCAGGGATGCTGGAAACCTTACCATCGTGTACAGGCGATGCGAGGTTGACTCCTCCACTGTGAAGAGAGGGCAAGAAAGAATCCGTTGGCAGAAGGAGAGATTCCTGCAAACATGCACAGCTGCAGGAAACTTCAATCTCCAGATCATTCCAGCACTTATGGCGTTTGTAGAAGGGAATGAGGAGCACGCTTGTGAACTGCTGCGCCCAGGAATTGAGGACAACCACAAGGCGTCAATCTTCACCCGGGGACTGATGCTTATGAGTAAGACGGATGAAAGGCAAGTTGAACAAGGAATCAGAATGATCGAAAGGATGGTAACAGATCGGTCAATCCTTCAGTACACGTCTACCAACGTCCTCGCTTGGATAACAGACAACCCAGACAACCCACAACTGTGGGCAGGCCAAGGAGTCAGAGTCTACTGCCCGAGATGGCATGCACCTTTGAGAAACCGCGATTGGTGCCTGCGTTGTGAGCTTTCCAGCTGTGTCCTCTGGCTCCGATACATGCCCTGAAGAAGGAAGGAAGAATCCTAGTCCCATTTTACCCTGCTTTGTTTTATTTCCATTCTAGTAGTAGTAATCTGCAAGGGATTCCTCCTTTTGTGTGTGCAGGTTCGTATTAACTGCACGAGAATCCCTTGCCTCGGTTGTATTTATTTGCTTTCCCTAAATTGGAACTCAGTTTTTGAGACCACTGAACAATTCTTTACTGCTTTCCTTTGAAAAGATGTCTGTACAGTCCGAGATGAATAAGTGACTGTCAGGCCAAAAATATGCTGTTGACATACTCAGTATGTCAGCAGTGCCTCTTTACTGCTTTCAATTAAATAACCAGCAAAAATATGCATAAACTTGCTCTAAATTCACAGGTTGAATTTAGGCTTATGATTAAATTTTCAGACTTTTAAATTGGGATAATATAATTAAAGACATGCATGACATGGACTCCTGAGGTTTTGAGCTATAAAAATTTAATGATGCGATCAGCTTATTGGGTAATAAATTTGCATGTTAGAGATTTCGATTGAATAAATTGTTAGAATTAAGCTTTGATTAAATTTGAGAATATTGTATGACATGAATCAACCCAACCTTGTGAGATTTGAGCCATGAGTCACTTTTACTCATTCATTTTCTTTGATGTGTGAATCATTTTGATTAAAGGAAACTAGAACTTGCAATTGTGACCGATTCAAGACCATGCCATATTCCCGAAATTGAGCATATGATCGAGTCACCTAGAAAACCCAAATTCTTGGCCTTCTTTTGAAATCCAAACCCAAAAATATTTTCCCTTTAGGATTAACCAATTTGAGCCTATAAGCCTAATTTTTCTTTGAAGCCC
Source organism: Hygrophila difformis (assembly GCA_030278955.1). Lineage (NCBI taxonomy): Eukaryota > Viridiplantae > Streptophyta > Magnoliopsida > Lamiales > Acanthaceae > Hygrophila > Hygrophila difformis. The sequence continues at coordinate 22,848,703 of JAOANR010000004.1, read as the reverse complement.
TCTATATTATTCCTAGCCTTCTAAAAAGACCAAGAAATTCAAACCCAAGTGTGCAAGAATGAATTCTATCAAAGGCATTAAGTTTGTGATCATCAGAAAAGTATTAATCGGTATTTCATGAACCGATTCAAAAAAAAAAAAAAAAGAAGAAGTTGAATGTCGTTCAACAACAATAAATTGCAAATGACAAGCAATTAGACAATAGTCTAATATCATGCAAAAGAAAATCAAAAAGAAAGAAATATTGATGATCATAAATTTTTAAATAAAAATATGCCAAGTTATGATAGAATAAATCTTTGCCACTTCTAGCCCAATAATTTTCCTTTCCTACCTAATGTTACAACCGTACGCCCCGTTATAACCCTCAAATAAGACCTCGTGATCTCGATTTGAAGAAATGAGCCGGTGGCGAGTTGGTCTGATTGCAAGCTTATGGGATAATTTAATTAAATTTGATTTTGAGTGTTCATGATTAAACCCCAATTGAGAGTGAGTGAATTTTTCCGATTCTCTTATATGTGAGGCTTTGTCTTATTACACATGTTCATGTCATCCTCTAATTCTCATCCCTAATCTTTGCATTTTTCAAACATGATATTCATGAAAGGTTGATGATGATGTTTGATTTGTAGGCCCGATATAGTGAGCAAGTATCATCTCATTAAACACTGCAATCAAGGGAGTTTAATACTTGTAGTTTTTGATTGTCTTATCCCAATCCAAAAAGAATGTGAATTATGAAGCCACGAAAATGAATTGAATATGTAGAGTCCGTGTTCTTACGAACATTGACTCTAACTGCTCGGGGACGATCAGTATTAAATGTGAGGATGTTGATAATGGCCAGAAATGACCATTATTTTCAATCCATTTCCGTGTCTTAAACGGGCATTTGATCGCATTCCGGTCTTACATTAAGTAAGAAAGCAGTCGAATTAGACTGATTTATGCATAATTGTAAAAATAATAAGCTGGTGTGAAAAAGACATAAATATGTAATTTTATTACATATTTATGTTAGAAAATCCAAAAACATGAGAAAAAGAAAAGGAAACAAAAAGATGGGAAAAAGATAGAAAAGCCCACAAAAAGAATATTTTCGGCCCATCTGGCCCAATCCAGCAGGCCCAGGAAGACCTTTGTCGCGGAAGCCCCTTGGCGCGATGCAGTGTTCCGCGACAAAGGAGGGGTTCCGCGACCAGGTAGCCCAGATGAAGAGGAGACCAGCCAAGCCCTTTGTCGCGATGACCTTTGTCGCGATGGCATGCTCCGCGACAAAGGCATGTTCCGCGACCAAGATGCACAATTAGAGACACAAGACCCAGTCGAGAAGCCTTGCCACATGCAGTGTGTTCCGCGACCAACTTGATGTTCCGAGACAAAGCTGTGATGTGTGTGATGTCTTAAGACACAATGGGCTAGAATCAAGGCCCATGGGCTTAGGGTTACACTTCTATAAATATGAGGTGCCTCCCATGAGCTAAAAGAGGCTAGTTGGAGGATTGAAATTTTTGTAGAGCTCTTGCAGGCAAGCTTAGGAGTTCTTCCTTAGGTAGAGTAGTTTAGGTTTATTTTCATGTATTATTTAATTTTTGCTCTTAGTTTAGCTTAGTTTAGTATTTTTACTGTTCACAGTTGCTTAGATAGCCATTTTTATACCATGTTTTGGTTTCTAAACTCTTGTTTTAGGGTTTGTAATACCCAAATCATGGGTATTAACAATACCTCTTCAATAATATGGGAAAACATTCATCATTTGTGTCCCAAATCATGAAATGGGTTTCACACCCCATGGATTTATGCTTTCTTTTTCGTTTTGGGGTCTCTTGACCCCCATTATGCCTATTTATGTTTACTGTTAGCATTTTATGGATAATGTTGTGTGGATGTGTGATCAAACCCTAGATTAGGACTCCTGCTTTATTTTAATATTCTGCCCATCCTTGTTATTTTTGTTTAGGCATGTTCTTCTTTATTTTGAATGTTTCTTGCTTATTTTTAGCTTAGAATAGCTTTTTGATCTGAAATAGGGTGAGATCACGCTGTTTGCATGCCACTGTTCATTTCTGCTTTTTCTGACTTTTTTCCTGAACCACCCTGGGCGCCAACCGCCTTCTGGCGCGGAACCACGTTCCGCGACAAAATGGCTGTTCCGCGACCAAGGTGTTTCAAGACACTTGTCTCCATAATTTAAAACCCTTTGTCGCGGAATACCTTGTCGCGGAGCCACGTTCCGCGACAAAACTGTCCATGCATAGCGACAAAGGAGCCAAACTCTTGCATTTTGTCTTCATGGCTTTTTGTCGCGGAATCATCTTGTCGCGGAGCCACGTTCCGCGACAAAATCCCATTCTGAGACAGAAAAATTATGCCATGTTCCTTGATCTTTGAACACTTTGTCGCGGAACACCTTGTCGCGGAACCACGTTCCGCGACAAAATTTCCATGCATAGCGACAAAGGTTCAAATGCTTTAGGAATTTTCTGAAAACACTTTGTCGCGATGTCACTCTTGTCGCGGAACCACGTTCCGCGACAAAATCTTGCATAGCGACAAAGAGGCGTTATGCTGCCAAAAATTCTAAAAACTTGTCGGGATGTCCATGTCGCGGACCTCGGTCCGCGACAAAATTTATGATATCGCGACAAGGGTTCCTCTCCCTCTATTTAATCCCAAACAACTTTCATTCTCTTCCTATTTTATATTGCAACACTCACATCATAACCCCACGGGTTAGGATGTAACATTCTGGAATTGCAATATAGGGTGTTATGCTGCCCAAATTTTGATTCTCCATTTGCATCACTTAATTAATTGAACCCTTGACTCATTAATGATTAAGGATTGAGATTAGTAATAATCAAACATCGACAATCATCATGATTAAAGGACCTTTGTTCAATTGTCATTAAAACACTCTTGTATAAACAAAATCTTGATGGCTTAAACAGATAATCTGGACTGTAATTAATTATGGTAGGAAGGATTATTTAAGACCATCACATGTGGACCCAATCCACAACCTTGCATGAGAAACCAATGTCTCTCATACAAGGGATCTTCTTTTATTTCTTATTTATTTTGTCTTTGTGTGTTGTGTGGAACCATTAGTAAAGAATACATCAGACTAATGTTGGCGGGTACTCCCTCATGGATAACTAGCTCGTATTCTGGGTATTAGTTACTAATTGTTATTTTGCATGGTCTGGACGATTGTCAGTGGAAGCCTTGGCGGTTCGCCCATCCGGGGTTATAATAGCTGCTCGGCTGACTCCCATCCAGATACAGTTTTATTTTTATTATTATCTTAATTTCCAAACCTAAATTCCAATCCGTACTGGGAGTCAGTTGGCATCAGTCAATGCCAACTGATGATCATTATAGAAGGGAAGCATGTAGGTTTTTATCCGAATTCACAGACAGTGGAGGCCCAACTGGTGTTGACACCACCATTATAGGGTCTAAGCTGTCTAAATTCGCTCCATCCGAGTAATTGGGAAATTGGACAGTAGATGTTTACAGTCCACCTGATTATTCTGCCATTACTTTGGTCCCTTGACTACTTCATGTCTGTGTTTCACCTTCTGTCTAGATCCGCATTTATATTGTGGGTCAATTAATTTTACACTTCCATATATCTTTATGCATGATAATATTATATACTATTGTGGTCTGTAATTATTTTGGGATCCTTCCCTTGGACAATAGAAGTCTAGATCTTAAACAGAATTGCTTTATAAATTTCCAACAAAAACCTCTTTATAAAATCCGGATCTGAGTAAGGGATAAATTCTTCAGTTATGACTAATTCATATCCTGTCAAGGGTTGTGTTTTGGGAAATTAGAAGCAGATTCAGCGATTAGGTCTCGCCTAGACTGAAAGGGTCTGTGTTTTAACTGAGAGTCTAGTACCTGACAGGGAATGATTTTCAAATCCATTATTTTCCAAAATTGCTGGTTGATGGAAATGTAAGATTAAGTGCTACACCGAGATGGGGTCCACTTGGATTCAAATACAGTGTAGTAAATAATCTTAGAGGAATATCATCCAGGCCTTGGTTATTTTCCAAGATAGGGTTGAGTTTTCTTTCAACTGCTATCCTCTTCTGCCAAAGCCTACTTTTGAGTCCAGAGTGAGTGCATCCAGAACGAACTAATTTATTAGTTCGTTTCATTAGTTTGTATCTCATAATCACCCGGAAGGAAGTGAACACACTAGTGGTTCACTGAGAGCCGGGAATTCTTGATCCATACTCCTTCATCCTGATGGGGAGCTGTCTTTTACTACCAGGGTCAGATTTTCAAAACCTCCGAGTGATAGGTTTTAAATGCTTTCTTTACCGCTTTCTTTTAACCGCTTTCATTAGAGGTCACTCGGTTGTATTGAGAGTTGTGTAACTGCTACTAGGATTGACAGTTAAGGGATAGTTTAGGGCTTAATTCAAATCTTTGGGTGTGACATGGGGGAATGATAGCAGTACTTGACACTTCAATAAATGATTTGTCAGGTGTTGCTTTTCCACCACAGATGAAGTAACACACCCAGGCCAGGGCAGTTACAAATCTGTGGTATCTTAGAATTTGCGGTCTTAAGAACATGTAAACTCATATTGCGAGTACCTGTCTGCTAAAGGGAAAGCATTATTGAGAGCATGAGAATTAGCTATCTGATAGAAGTATCCCAAACAAAGATCTGCGTATAAAAATGGAAGTTTAATATTGCTGTATCTCACTCTTGTCCAATTTTCATTCTTTTCTTCCTGTCCTTTCTGTCTACATTGTGATTCAGCTTCACGGTTGGCACAATGCACCTTTTCCCTGCTTTCATAGATAATGTTTACTGCATTCTTAGAATAATTTTTATCCGCTTTCTAGAATAGATTTATTTGCTTTGTAGATTAATTTAACTGCTTTCAAGATCTAGTTTATATTCATGTCAGTAGATATTAATCATCTTTCAAACCTATTGAGCAATACGAATGGAAAATCTAGTAAAACGACGTGGGACCTGCTTCTATCGCACATCCTCCAGTGAACGATCCGGTCTTACTATAAATTACTGCAATTTTTGACACCGTGCGCTTTCGGGGGCACAGTTTCTTAAACACGAGCAATAAAAATATGACTACTTATAAATATATCCCTAATCACAACCCTGCCATCATAAATTGATTTCATTAAATAAAATCCAAACCATGATCATGATTTTTCGGAAAATACTCATGTAGTGGGAATCAGTCAAAAGTTTCATGGCAGGAAATCTTATGACAAGGATTGATGAGAAGTATCATGGCATATTTGCCGGGGATCCTCATTGTGACAGGCTGAAGGGTCAACTTATCCCGGCTGTGCCATGAGATTTGTCAACATTTCATGACAGAGAGGACCACAGCGCCATTTGAAACCAACGCACCATACTTGAGTAATAAAAAGACTGTTAAGCTTAATATATGTATCCCTAAACCCCTTCCCGTAAATCATAACTCTTTTCATGTAATAAATCTAACCTGGTATATTTTAGAAAATGCTCGTGGGACGGAAATTGTCAAAAGTTTCAACGGTACCAGCATCCAGGGGCCAAATCCAGTTCTAACTTCCTCAACCACCTTAGATTCTTGCTGCCTCTCCATAGATGCAAGCGCCGCTGGTGTTTCTGGATGATCAGGACAAGAATTCTGCCCATGACCATACTTACCACACTTAAAGCATATCAGCTTAATATTTTCATACTCAATATTGATTATCTGATATTCCAGCATAACCTGCGGTCTGAGAGGGTTATCAAGATCAATTTAAACCGCAAGACGAGCAAATCTTCCCCTAGCCAGCTTATCGGTATTGAAATCCAAACTATGAACTCTACCCACTGAAGTTCCGGCATGAAGTAGATATTGGTGATTATACAGGAAGACCGGAATTCTTGGTATTCGAATCCACACAACCATAGACCGAATCTTGTTCGTAGTAGGATCAAACTTCTCGTGCCAGGCCTGAACGTGCAAATAAAGACCGGAGACCATCCACGGGCTGCCGGTGAGAGCATGGAGAGCATCTTCATACAAAAGAAATCTGACAATGTAATATCCATTATCAACGTCGATTAAAGGAAGATGGCGTAGTCGCCAGAACCAATGGATTAATTATTCCGATAATCCCCGAGGGCCCAGTATCCAAACAAAAGGCCAAGAAATTTTCTGATGCTCTGTATAAATTTTTCTTGCAGGAAACAGATAACTTGGAACCCCAGGAAGCCCAAAAACTGCAAATAATGATCCGGATAGATCAAGCCCGGACAAGTCCGGAATCCATTAACATGGATTCCCCACTACGGAATTAAATAACGATGGAAGGCCTTATGATGCACAAAGAAAGCCCAACAAGCATGAAGAGGCCCAAAAAAGGAGCTCGTCGGAAAAGTGGCCGGAGATCAGCCGGAACCACCGCCGGACGTCGGATATTATATTTGTAATAGTATAGAAATAAAAGCATGCGAAATTGGCTAAGGCATTGATGCGAACTATGCGATGCGGCATAAACCGCATCGATGTGGTATATACCGCATCGACATCGATGTGGTCTCTCAAAACCGCATCGCTTTCTATCCTGCCTTTGCCAAATTAATGCGGTCTAGGCAATGCGGTATTCTTAAACCGCATCGCCTTAGACCGCATCGCACCACCCTACCATATTGTCCCGTAGTATTTTTCCTAGTTTCCCCAATGCGATTTCAATCGATGCGAATTACCATTTAAACCGCATCGCCTAAAAATCGCATCGGTATTATTATAGCATTTATTTTCCAAGTCATCAATGCGGTTTTATTTGTCCAATGCGGTATATACCGCATCGCTTCTATAAACCGCATCACCTCATGTTTGTAATACTTAGGACCTTTTGTTCACCTCATGCGGTCTTTTGTACTCAATGCATTTTATACCGCATCGATGCGCTATAAACCATCACTTCCCTTAAAACCGCATCAGGCCATTTCGGATGTATTTTTCATTTGTATTTTTCTTTTCTTTTGTTTTCTAAGGGGTTGGCCTATAAATATGTCCTCTCCTTCATTTGTAAACAACTTTGCTTAATATTGAAATCCATTCTCATATTTTAAAAGTTCACAACCGAGAACACTCTCTCAAAAGTGTTCTCCTCCATCCGTGTTTGTCTTGAACTTATGTTCATTTCCCTCACGCCATCAAGTTGGAAGCTTGCTCGATGGATTGTCAATGAATGATGCACTTGAAGGAAGTCATTTGTCTTGATTTAATCTCATTTCCCTTGGAAAGTTCGGGTCCCCTTCATTCATAAGCTTTCTTAACCCTTATCTCACAATTTAGTTTCATTATCTTTTGTTATATCCATCTTTGTGTGTGTTCTTGTTCTTCATCATCTTCCATATTCCTATCATTCTAATCATCATTTTACCTAACCCTAAAATTTAGTCAACACTAATCCGGATATTGTCACTAATCAAGTTTCAATCTACGGCATATATAGAAATTTGGTATCAGAGCCAAACTTGTTAGTGCAATAGGATTACTCTCCATATTTTTCTTGTTATTTCCGTGTCTTAGGTTTTATTTCTCTTTGCTGGAAAAATCTAGAAAACCCTAAAAATATTTTGTGCCTTTATAAATCTCGGCCATACCATTTTCTCCATATCTTGTTTGTTGTTGATGTTAGTCTTGTTACCCTAATCTCATGTATGATTGTGCTTGCATGATTATTTGAGTTTGTTGGATTAAACAAGATTATTAAAGAGCAAACAGTGAAGGATTTTGTGGGTTTGGGAGTGAGATTTGGTTTGAGTTCTTGGTGTTCATAGTGATACTCAACTTTGTTCATTCAAGGCTCATATTGTTCTTGGCAAATTGATGTAATAGTATAGTTTGATATTGCATGGGAAGAGCTAGTATGTATAGCTGTGATCATTAAATGTCCAATCATATGCAAATTCGGCCCCTTGTTTAGTGTGAGGATATTGTAAGAAATCTACTGCATTTAATTCTCCAAGGAAGTACCAGACATCCAACCGAAAAAGGAAGAGCAAAGTCAAAAATTGTAGGCCAAGGCTTCTCTCTCCTCGATGCGGTTTCCACAAGTTGATGCGGTTTGATTAAGTCGCACCCCACACAAGTAAACCGCATCGACCTCCAATTGGGCAAGAAAATTTCCTAAGTTCGAAACCCTCCTCAATACGGTCTACTGAGGCGATATAAACCGCATCAAGCCTCGCTAAACTGCATCGCCTCACACAAGGGCAGAAATCGACTAAGGCATTGGTATAGAGGCAGTATATACCGCATTAGCCCCCTCTAAACCGCATCGAATTAGTTCCATAATTTTTTTTCAAGTGTTTGTGGTGCAATCCCATCTCCAGTATTATTTTTCCTTTCACATATTTGAGTGTTTGAGTGAATTTACAATAAAGTGAATATCGGACTGGCACAACTTGAAACCTAGCCCGAGAAGCCACTTGAATACTTGTACAATAAAGTGGATATCGTGACTGGCATTTTGTGAAACCTAGCCCGAGAAGTCATTTGTGTAAATTGGGTTTTATTTCTCGAGTGCATTTTCTTGTGAGCTTTATTTTCCACTTCTAAATTGGGACAAATATCACTGTTCGTTTCTTGCAATATCTGTTTAAGACTGTGAACTTGATCAGACTGCAGTACATACATACATATCTGTGCTCTTTGATTGAGTCGAACAGTTCATTTGACTCTTGAGCTGTGCGTACAAAATACCTGTGTGTACTTCTCTTGCATCTGATTGAACTATTTGAGCAGGTGACGAACTGAAGTGGTGTTGAGGACCAGGACTGAGTGCAAATTTGGGAGTTCACTCTACATATTTCAGCACTTATTTTCTGACCCACATTATATCTATACTATTTTTCTGAGTGCCATGGTAGGAAACACAGAGCCAAATTTGACTGACATCATGGAGATGCTCCGAGCAATGAGCGAGAGTACTGTTAAAAGGGCTTATTTCGAAACCCTTAAGCAAACTCTTGATGCTAATGTTTCAAATATCTATGTTGTAAATGAGCGCATTGATAATCTGAGCAATGAATTTGCAGGACGCATGAAATTACAAGATGAGGCTTTGGCACAGCCATTGATGCAACGGGTTGAACGAAGGCTGGAAGATGCATTCTATCATCCTTCCACATCCGGACAAAATGGAGCATCTGGAAGCAATAGCCACGTCCGGGGAACTGACATGGCTGATGCAGAGGAGGCCCTAGCTGAAAGGGAAGAAGAACAGGTCGCGATCGGGACATTTGATTTACGACAAGGACCTCGTGCTCCAAGGCCACCTCCGATGGCACCAATACCTCCTCCTCCAGTCGACGAAGGACTGCGCATCAATGATCCTTTGGCCATGCCTCCACCGCCTGTGCCAAACAGACCCCAAAATGCACCGGTAATAAACAGAGATGATCCAGATGACATGGACGACAATCTGCAATGCATTAAGTTCACCATTCCTACTTTCAGAGGAACCGGCGACCCTAATGAATTTCATGATTGGAGGTACACCATGGAAATGATCTACAACTGCCACAACTACTCTGATTTCAAGAAGATCCAACTGGCAGTTCAAGAATTCAAGGAATATGCCCAACTCTGGTGGCAAAAGTTCACAGTTGATCATCACAATGCCGGACAACCCCAAGTCACCGACTGGGAATATTTTCTGCAAATCATCGAACGAAGATTCGTGCCTCCTACCTACAAGCCAGACATGTACATGAAGGTGATCAGCCTAAAGCAGGAGTCAAGAACTGTTGAAGAATACTACCACGAAATGGAAATGCTAATGATGAGAGCACGGTTCAATGAAGACCCGTTGATCACTCTGACTAGATTTGCAAAAGGTTTGAGACCCGAAATCTTCGAAGAAATGGACATGAGAGGGTACGTGAATATCACTGATCTGGTGAGAGAAGCTGCAAAATTTGAGGCCCAACTCAAGAGAAGAACCCATCGGACTTCCACCGCTTACAACCCAAATAAACCTTGGTTGATTTGACCACCTGAGCGGACAGAGAGACCCATAAACCCCCAGCCTACACCGTCGCCGGTTCGTGATGAGGGAGGTTACATGCCTAAAAGGTTTGAATTGGAAAAGAATTTCAGGGAGTACAACTGGGAAGATAGAAACAGAAACCAGGGCCGAGAACAACATCCACCCGCCAAAGACAAAAGAGAGATCACTTGCTGGAAATGTGGCAAGAAAGGCCATTATGCCAATGAATGCAATAATCCAAGACGAGTGGCGATGCTCAATACTGGCAAGGAGGAAAGACCAGTGATCGAGGTTGAACCAGGAGTGTTCAAGGTTGTTGATTCAGAAGAAGAGGATGACTGTGATGAAGATCTGAGACGATATCAAATTGATGAACCAGTCAATCCAAAAGTCGATGAGGACAATGAAGAAGACGTAAATATGCTAGTAGCAATGAGAGCCTTAAATACTAACAGAGAGCCAGAAATATCACCCAACGAACAAAGGGAGAATCTATTCCATTGTCGTTGTACTATTCAGGGCAATAATGCCACTGTCATTGTTGATAACGAAAGCTGCACTAATATTGTTAGTTTATATACTGTGCGCAGATTGCAGCTGCCGACAGAGGAGCATTCCAGTCCCTACTTACTGCACTGGATGAACAACAGTGGCAAGACTAAGGTCTCACAACAGGCATGGGTCCTATCACGAAGGGCACCTACTCGGAAAGGGTATTATGTGATGTCGTTCCCATGAACGCATGTCACGTTTTGCTTGGAAGACCATGGATTTATGATAAAGATGCCACTTACAGGGGAAAATCTAACGTTTTGTATTTTAAGCATGGACAAAAAGAATATTTATTTAAACCTTTATCTGTGAAAGCTGTCAGGCTAGACCAAGAAAAACTGAAGAATAAAATAGCTCAAGCAGAAGCTGACCATAAGGCAAAGGAAAGAGGAAAGGCCAAAGTTGGTGAGAGTTCATCAAACTTGGATCAATGTCTGATATTGACCAAGACTGCATTTCAACAAGCATCACGAGAACCTGACTTCTCAGGTCACTGTTTTCTTGCATTAATCAAACCTGATGAATCTCTCAATAGAACTGTTCATTGCACCTTATTTGCCTTTGGAATTTTACAGAATGCTCGATAGGAACCAAGATATTTTCCCAGAAGAAGTGTCATCTGGCTTACCACCACTCTGAGGCGTGGAACATCGCATTAACTTTGTGCCCGGAGCTTCAATCCCCAACAGACCTGCGTACCCCATGAATCCCGATGAGACGAAGGAAATTCAGCGGCAAGTGCAAGCATTGCTCGAAAAGGGTTGGGTTCGAGAAAGTTTATCTTTTTGTGCCGTCCCAGTTCTACTCGTGCCAAAGAAAAATGGCGAGTGGCGTATGTGTGTTGATTGCCGAGCAGTCAACGCTATTACGGTCAAATATCGTCACCCTTTACCAAAATCGATCTAAAGAGCGGATATCATCAAATCAGAATGCAGCCAGGGGATGAATGGAAGACCGCCTTCAAGACAAAGTTTGGTCTATATGAATGGCTCGTTATGCCATTCGGTCTTACGAATGCCCCCTCTACATTTATGCGTTTGATGAATGAGACTCTTCGACAATTCATAGGAAAATTTGTAGTAGTTCATTTTGATGACATTCTTATTTATAGCTGTACTCTAATCGACCATGTAAATCATGTGTAACAGGTACTAGATCGATTGAGAGAAGTTCGCCTGTACGCCAACTTCGAGAAGTGTAGCTTCTGTGTGCCGGAGGTGACATTTCTTGGGTTTGTCGTGAGAAGAGATGGATTGAAAGTGGACGAATCAAAAATCAAGGCTATATCTGACTGGAAGCCGCCAACCACTGTGCATGAAGTTCGCAGTTTTCTAGGTTTGAGTGGTTTCTTTAGAAGATTCGTTCCGCAGTTTAGTGTAATTGCGGCCCCGATTACTGCACTGCTTAGAAAGGACATTCCATTCAAGTGGGGGCCAGCACAGCAAAAGGCATTCGACGACCTCAAAGACAAGCTCACTAATGCACCTGTCCTAGCATTACCAAATTTCGATCTTCCATTTGAAATTGAAAGTGATGCGTCAGGTACGGGCATAGGAGCGGTGTTGCTCCAAGAAGGAAGACCGATAGCATACTACAGTGACAAATTCAGTGGAGCACAACTGAATTACTCCACGTACGACAAGGAATTATATGCTGTCGTTCAATATTTGAGGACATGGCAACACTATCTGAGAGGAAGAGAATTCATGATCAACACTGATCATGAGACACTTAAGCACATAAGGGTTCAGGGACAATTGAGCAAACGACATGCTCGGTGGAGCACATTTATAAAGTCCTTCCCTTAAGTGATTAAGTATAAGAAAGGAAAGGACAATGTGGGTGCAGATGCACTCTCCAGAAGAACAGCATTGGTCACATTTGCAACTACTCATCTGTTTGGATTTGAGCATATCAAGAGTCAGTACGCCACTGACGAAGATTTTAGAGTGTTGTACGAGAGGACAAAGCAGAATGGTTTCAAGGAGTTTTCCCAACTGGACGGGTTCCTGTATTTTGGAAACAGATTATGCATCCCAAAGGGATCTGTCAGGGAGTTGTTAATTCAAGAGGCTTACGGTGGTGGTCTCATGGGGCACTTTGGAAAAGATACAACTCTGGGGATTCTCGTTGAAAAGTTCTACTGGCCAAAAATGCAAGCCCAGGTTGTTCGCTTCATTGCTAGGTGCTTGGTCTGTCTGAAGGCCAAGTCGACGGTTAAACCCCACGGCTTGTATCAGGTGTTACCTGTGCTAGAAGGATCTTGGCTAGACATATCAGTGGACTTCGTGCTTGGACTACCACGGACCGCAAGAGGCAAAGATTCAATCTTTGTGGTAGTTGACCGATTCTCCAAGATGGCACATTTCATACCATGTGCGAAGACCAATGATGCCTGGCATATCTCGAATTTATTCTTCAGAGAAGTGGTACGTCTTCATGGAGTACCAAAGTCAATTGTGTCAGACCGAGATGCCAAGTTTGTAAGCTATTTTTGGAAGGGTTTTTGGCGTGAGATGGGCACGCAACTCTTGTTCTCAACATCTTACCATCCTCAGACGGACGGACAGACAAAAGCGGTAAATCGCGTGTTGGGTAACCTTCTACGCATAATTACTTCTTCGAGTTCCAAAAGTTGGGATGAATGCTTGCCATATATTGAATTTGATTATAATCGTCACATTCATCGTGCCACACACATGTCACCCTTCGAGGTTGTTTATGGATTTAACCCGATGACCCCTCTCGATTTTCTGCCACTACCTAGTAGTGAGCGTCTTAACTTCAATGGCAGGGATAGGGCTAAGGCAATCAAGGATCTGCACTAAAATGTTCGGGACAGCTTGCTGAAGGCATCAGAGACATATGCCAAATTTGCCAATAGGGGCAGGAAAAGGCTGTTGCCGAAACCAGGAGATTGGGTCTGGGTGCATATGCGAAAAGAGCGTTTCCCTGCACAGACACAAGGCAAACTCGCATCCCGCGGAACAGGACCTTATAAAGTCCTTGAGAAAATCAATGACAATGCTTATCGGATTGAGCTTCCTGATGATTTTAATATTAATCCGACTTTCAATGTTGCTGATTTATCTCTTTTCGAAAGAGATGATGAGTTGGATTCTGATCGGTCGATGTCTCAACCTTCCCAGGGGGTGTGGATGGCGTAGTCGCCAGAACCAACGGATTAATTATTCCGATAATCCCCGAGGGCCCAGTATCCAAACAAAAGGCCAAGAAATTTTCTGATGCACTGTATAAATTTTTCTTGCAGGAAACAGATAATTTGGAACCCCATGAAGCCCAAAAACTGCAAATAATGATCCGGATAGATCAAGCCCGGACAAGCCCGGAATCCATTAACATGGATTCCCCACTACGGAATTAAATAAAGATGGAAGAAGGCCTTAGGATGCACAAAGAAAGCCCAACAAGCATGAAGAGGCCCAAAAATGGAGCTCGTCGAAAAGTGGCCGGAGATCAGCCGGAACTAGGGGTGAAAACGGGACGGATATGGGCGGATAGTACTCATCCCGTATCCTATCCCATATTTTTTTGTCGAATATGGAATCGGATACGAATAGGCCGGATACAAATACGAATTCAAATATTTCGGGAAACGGATACGAGACAGATTCGAATTTTAACTCAGATAATCTTATAATTACTAAAATTTATTTTTTTTCATAATTTTTAAGTGAAATCGGAATATACTACTATGTAAGCTAACTAAATTTTTAAATTTTCCAAGATCATTAGTTATTTCGTTCAAAACATCTAAATAACATCACTACAAGATGTTATATACTGCAGTTTTGATGCAAAGAACCAAACGATGTAGTGGAGTTGATTGATATGATTTGATTTAATAAATTACATATGACTTTCAAGCTTTTGATTATATTTATACATATAGTATTACTTATTTATTTTCTAGTTAATAATATATTATATTATACATATATAAATATATATAAATTTTCGGATATTCGGATAGGAAATACGAATAATATCCGTAATATATTTGGATTTTTCGGATACGGGCGGATATTTACAATCCCATATCCTGTCCCATATCCGCCGGATATAAAAATTCGAATTCGGATTCGATTATAATCGAATACGGCGTCGGATCGGGAATATCCGCCCCACTTTCACCCCTAGCCGGAACCACCGCCGGACGTCGGATATTATATTTGTAATAGTATAGAAATAAAAGCATGCGAAATTGGCTAAGGCATTGATGCGAACTATGCGATGCGGAATAAACCGCATCGACATCGATGTGATCTCTCAAAACCGCATCGCCTTCCATCCTGCCTTTGCCAAATTAATGCGGTCTAGGCAATGCGGTATTCTTAAACCGCATCGCCTTAGACCGCATTGCACCACCCTACCATATTGTCCCTTAGTATTGTTCCTAGTTTCCCCAAAGCGATTTCAATCGATGCGAATTACCATTTAAACCGCATCGCCTAAAAATCGCATCGGTATTATAGTAGCATTTATTTTCCAAGTCCTCAATGCGGTTTTATTTGTCCAATGCGGTATATACCGCATCGCTTCTATAAACCGCATCACCTCATGTTTGTAATAGTTAGGACCTTTTGTTCACCTCATGCGGTCTTTTGTACTCAGTGCGGTTTATACTGCATCGATGCGCTATAAACCGCATCACTTCCCTTAAAACCGCATCAGGCCATTTCGGATGTATTTTTCATTTGTATTTTTCTTTTCTTTTGTTTTCTAAGGGGTTGGCCTATAAATATGTCCTCCCCCCTTCATTTGTAAACAACTTTGCTTAATATTGAAATCCATTCTCATATTTTCAAAGTTCACAACCGAGAACACTCTCTCAAAAGTGATCTCCTCCATCCGTGTTTGTCTTGAACTTATGTTCATTTCCCTCACGCCATCAAGTTGGAAGCTTGCTCGATGGATTGTCAATGAATGATGCACTTGAAGGAAGTCATTTATCTTGAGTTAATCTCATTTCCCTTGGCAAGTTCGGGTCCCCCTTTCATAAGCTTTCTTAACTCTTATCTCATAATTTAGTTTCATCATCTTTTGTTATATCCATATTTGTGTGTGTTCTTGTTCTTCATCATCTTCCATATTCCTATCCTTCTAATCATCATTTTACCTAACCCTAAAATTTAGTCAACACTAATCCGGATATTGTCACTAATCAAGTTTCGATCTACGACAAGAGTAGCCGATGCCGGCCAGATTTTGTCCAGACGAGCTTTGAGGACTCGATAGGAAACATTCCGGCCAACCACCTTAAGGACGACTGCATGTTCCCATTGTCGCAATAGGGTTTTCTTGAAGGCCTCAAATAGCTGGAATCTTGGGATTCCGTTCACCGTGGACTCGATAATATCGTCAGGATCACCGGCGAGATCATCACCAATATCTTCCAACGGAACGTGAATGAAGCCCTCCCGTCGGCGTACTATATCACTGTATAGAGGTTTATTGATAGCTCTAGAATCGGTCGGATCCGGCGGCACGCCGCCGTGATCCGTCATTTCAGTATCGTTCATGGAAAAAGGATCAATATGAAAAATCTTGGAGGATTCTTGGGTGCGCGCTAAAATAAATTTGCTATATTCAGCCTTATAATTATTATTATTACTATTATTTTTATCAAACACTGGTGTGCAAAATTGATTATAGTATCTTACTTCATAATTCATTTCCAATTCAAATCCAAAATATTCCAATCTAAAATCCTTCATTTTGTAATCAGAACTGAAATTTTGAATTCCAAATCTGCAATTTCCTTTTCCAAAATCATTCAATCTAGTATTATCTTATACATTGAAGGAAAAAAATATACTTCCCCCGCTCAAGTTTGAAGCTGTCTTGATTTATTTGAGTCTGAAAATTGGAGTGGTGGTGGTGTGAGTAGTGTGGTCCGTTTAACATATACTGGAGGCGCACAGCAGAGGTGGTCAGCGTTGGCAATCGATTGTGATTCGGTAACTTTTCTCTATCCTGTCGGTAATAGCGAGGAAGATGAAAGAAATTGAATAGGGAGCAAGGATATTACGGTAAAAAGAATCACATCCTCAAAACGCATTTTCTGACCGCTCCATTTACCAGCTGCAGGAAAAGTGCGGTAGGATATCCTATAAACGCAAATAATAGATAATCTGTGTATACAAAACAAACACCATTATTTGATTATCTGCGTTTGAAAACGCTATAATCAAATAATATTTGATTCCAAACGCATAAACAAATACCCACTAAGTCTCTTATTCCTTTTATTTTATAACTAGCCTACCCGCCTGCGCAATGCGCGGGAAGTAAATTAAACTTTACATTTTTTATTTTATAAATATAATATATTACTTTAAAAGTTCAAATATATTACATAAACTTAATTGGGTCATGCCCATTTCCCGAACATATATTATTGAGGAAAAATGTGACAAAAAACAATGATAAAATAGAGACCGTCCGATGAATGTGTAAAAGTAATCTCCCTACAAAAAACGTCCATAGCACAAGGGTTATTAATTTGTGAATATGTTCAAGATTGATTTATGAGCTTTCTATATTATTTTTGGATAAACTAATTTATTAAGTTTCCAATATTGATTTAAGAGCTTTCCATATTATTTTTCTCAATCAAGAATTAAAGGCAATTGATCCAAATTTAGGATAGAAACATCAAGGATAATAGAGATTATTTTTCATGTTAAAAAAAAAATAAAAAAGAAACATGAAAGAGAATAGAAATTATTTGAAGTGATTTTTTTTCAATAATCCAAATTACTAAGCTGGGGATGAGGACTTAGCCAAGTGATTAAGTCCCTAGGCTTCCAACAGAGGTTGGAGGTTCGATCCCCACCGGGCCCCTATCCCTCCCTTTTATCCCCCTTTGTAATTTGTGTGGCATGGGCTCCCAACACCTTTTTCCAGGCCTTCAATGGCTCCTTAAAAAAAATTACTGAGCACGTTTTGTTAATTGACTATTATTTTTTTATGCCTTTAATAATTACATTAATTCACTGCAACTATCAAAACTATTGATATATATAATGCATTGTTATAGTCATATCCATCTCTAATAAATAATACAATTATATATGTAAATCAATTACACACAAATTGATTATTTATTGAGTCTTTTAAATAATTTATTATATAATTAGTTATTCAAATTTATTTTTGTTTGAATAACTAATCATTTTATAGATGCAACAAACAATAATTATATCACTAATTCAAGAAAAACATTATTGATAATGTAGATAAAAACAAATCTATCTTAGAACATAATGGGGGTATTTGATAAAACAAATATTTAAATCAGCTCATTTGTGTGACAAAACAACTTTTTAAAGAGACAAAATAACTTAAGTCAAACAACTATTTTTGAATCCGCTGTAATGAGTATTATTTTGGATTTCAGTTTATTGTAGGCAAAAATTAGTCTCGACATTTTCAAACAACTAATTTTAAACAATTCATTACGCACGTAAAACATGGCCAATAATTAATTCTATTTTGACATTTGCAATTATATTAAGTAATTTATTTAAACATTATTTATTATTTATTATTTGTTAAAACTTTAATTGAACATAAAGAATATGAGATTGATTAAAATCTTACCATTAAAAATTAAGTTAGACCAAGTTAAATCTTTTCGAAGTTTTAAAAAAAATGATTGTATATAAAACTGATTATATATATGATTTTGGTCTAAAAAGATAACTATATATGATAAAGAAATATTTTTTTTTCTAACAGGCTTATAGAATAAATTATAGTACACAACAAAAAATATAGAGGAAAATAAAGAGAAAACACGCCATCCATATTATTTTTATGTATAAAAATTAAAATTAAAACAACATTATAGGATCCAAATAAATCCTTAGAAATCAAATCTGAAAGATACATTTTGATTCACTATAAAATTAATTTTTAATAAACATACAATAGTTCATTTGAACATGAAAAGATACAATTATATGCTCTAAAAATCTTTAAATAATAGATTAAGCATTGACAATTACTTTAGTTAAAATATACAGTAGTTCACTTATTGATAGGTCAGCAATCATGATATTGGAGCAAATTAAAATACACTTCATGAAAATATACAATTGTTCATTCAAAACATGAATGAATTAAGAATTGACCATTAATTTAATTTTTTGCATTCACGAACGCTGATGAACAAATCAATTCAAATAAACACAATTGGAGCTCTCAATAACCATAAAAGAAGCTAAACTTGAAAAATATCCACAATTTCATCTTCCATCTCATAAGTCTCTACTATTTTATTACTCCGATTGACTTTCAACTTGCACTTTAGAATTGATTCACCACCAAAGAGATCAATGGCCCTTTTTCAGATACATACATGAATACACAATAATAAAAAATGAAGAAAATTTTAGATTGGAGTAGATTGTGTTTTCCACCATACTCGATAGCAGTTAAACAATAAAAGGAACAGAAACGCCAGTGCGAAAAAACATCTCACCAATCAAATAGATTGTAATATAATAAAAGAACATAATATTAAATTGTGAAGAACAAAAATTTGCTAAATACATAACATGGTCAGCGTGGTTAAAAAGACAGAAAGGTTTCACCTTGTGCTAAATACTATGAAAGATATTCAGGGAGAAAAGATCAAAACGAAAACTGCAACCGCAATTTTTTTCAGGTAAAACTCCATATATATATTATGAATCCACTAACCTTTCATGTATTTTCACCAGGATGGTAGGATAAAATCTAGTCTTTTACTAATTAGATAGAAAATGCAAAATAGGTACACAAAAAATAAATCTAACTACGAACTTAATCAAATAAATCTCAACAAACTTAATGAACAAATCTAATCAACCATATCTTTAACTTATTCAAATATTAATATATAATACTTTTATTTTTTAAAATTCTCTACATTAATACTATTTGTTTTTTATATTAATATATCCTACTTACAAAATGATATTATTAGGATATCCAATAAATATGATAAATCCAAATTCTAATATTTAACAATAAGAAATTGAATATTAGATTTAAATTCAAATTCCACTATTTTAGATATAAATATTGATAATAATTATATGTGATCTCAATGAGAAATAAGGGAAAATAGGTAATTGCATATATTAATTAATTACGCAATTCAAATATATATATTAGATTTTTTATCTAGATTTTTTATTTTAATTATGTGAGTGAGGTTGTTGAAAATAATTTAAAATTTTAAGATTACTATAGATTATAGATTTAGGGAATATATATGATATGATTGAGTTTGTTGAAATTAAATATTAGATTATATATATATATATATTATAGATTTAGGGAGTATATATGATTGTTGAAATTGAAGAAAAAATCGGATGAGATGTTGAAAAACGGGGGTGGGGAAGTGGGGGGAAATTAGACTATATTACTTTTATATAGAATATATAGATTTGATAATTGTGGACTTGTGGTTAATGTCTTGTCCATACCATTTATCTTTAGAAGGAATAAGTAAATTATTACTAAGAGATGTTGCTTGACAATTTGTGATCATGGTCATGGAATTTGTTCTGATATTTTCTGCAAAATATTGATCATGAATGGAGGATAAATATGACCGATGGAATGCATATGAAATTTGTACTAAACTCATTGGTGGGTTTAGTTACACTTATTTGATTGTTTCGCTTGATCAATGAGGCATGCTAGATATTTAAATAGTTAAATATCATTATGTTTATTTGACTTGCTTGATATGAGGCATGCTAGATTAAGATATTTATTATTTCTAATGTTAAATGGATTTATATTTTGGTTTAATCCGATGTGTTGGTAATTCTATTACTGAAAGGATTAAATATTAAATATGTGCAGAATCCATAATAACTAAGAAATAATGTTCTACAATATTTAGAGAATCTAATATGTTGATTTTTAGTCCATTCTTATTTAGGTGATCTCAAACAAAACCAACTTGAGGTGGCAAGAAATACTGTCATGTTTGTTGATGATCACTTGAGATACACAAAATTTATACTTAAATTTTAAGTGTATAAAATAGATGTGGAGAACAATAAAATCAAGTGAAACAATAATCTTGATGCAATTGAGTGCATCAATTGTGGAGTGAAACAACCTTAACTCAAATCATCTTCAAAATGATAGGAAAAATCCTACCAAAAGATGGAGATGAGTCTCTATCAACCTTCAATATTTAAATATGTGGAGGTGTCTGGCTAATGTTAATGCTACTTGGTCCTAAAAGTGTAGAGTAGGATCAGTTAGATCAAAACTATTGATTTGTAGGCTATGCTTTTGAAATGAAACATATTGTTTCTTATTATTAAAAAGAGATATACTTGAGTACAATTCAGTAATTGAAACAATAATATTTAATTATTTGAGAATATATTCCTTTTCAGAAAATATTACGTATACATAAATTAGAGATCCACAATATTGTGAGTTTATTATACCTTGTGTTGAGCAATTGGGTACACTTCATATGATTCACTGAGGTGAAGTAAAAGACAATAGAAAGAATTATCTTTCGGTGGTGACTTTTACACAAATTCACAAATAGTGATTATTTGAATTACTCTTACTCGATATCTTCTTCCAATACTCCTACTGGGAAATAGGCCATTCAAGTAGTGGTTGGCTCTCTTTTACAAAATCAAACTTGGGTTTTGGTTGAATTATCAACATGAGCAAAACCTATTGGTATTGAGTTGATTTTAAAAGAAAGTTAAATCTTGGTGGTTGTATAAGGAATTAAAGCTAGATTGGTGACGAAAGGTTTATACAAAATAAAATGAAGTATTATTGTGATACATTCGTACAAGTGACAAAATTAGCTTTAATTTCTTTATATAACCTTTTAGTCTATCAAATGGATATTAAACGACCTTTTTTTTGAATGGAAATTTGGAAGAAGAAATATAGTTCAACATAATAAAGAAAATAAAGTGTACAAGCTACCAAATTCATTGTATGGGTTAAGACGAGTCCCTAAACAATGAAATGAGAAGTTTAACCAAACCTTACTTGCACTTGAATTTTCTTCTATAAATGTGGATAAATGTGTATACTAAGCAAGCTAATGAAGAATGCATTATCCTTAATTTGTATGTTGATGATATGTTAATTTTGGAACTTCACTCAATATAGTGTCTAACACTAAATGAGCTCTAGCTTATAAATTTGATATGGAAAATTTAGGAGAAACTAGTGTGATGGTAGGCATGAAAGTCATAAGTTCGAGTTTTGGAATCACAGTGACTGAAGAGCATTATCTTGAGAAACTTATTAATAAGTTTTGTCACTATGAGGTGACTCCTGTAGACACTCCTTATGATCCTAATGCAAAATCAAAAGTAATATAGAGGTGAACATGTTGCTTAGTCTAAATATGCACAAATTATTGGAAGTTTATCATATATGATGAACTCTATGAGACCCAATATAGCTTGTGTTGTGAGTAGACTAAGCGGGTACATTAATAATTCTAATTATGATTAGTGAACTACATTAGATAGACTGATGAGATACTTGAGAGATACCATGAATTATTGTATCTAATACAGTGGATTTTTATTGTCCTATGGGGATATAATCATGCTAATTGGATGTTTGATTCCAATGAAGTGAAATCCACTAGTTGTTATGTATTCACATCAGTAAAAGGTGGTCACATGAGAGTCAACCAACCAAGCAATAATTGCTAGAACCACAATGAAGTTTGAGTTCATTGCATTGGAATTAGCTAGCAGTGATGTTGAGTGGTTGAAAAAAAAAACATCAAAGCATAAAATTGTGGGCACAACTTTAATTCCATTTATGTCAATTCACATTGCGATTGTCAATCGGCAATAACTATAGCTAAAACAAAATCTTATAATGGGAGATGGAATTATTTCCATATATTATGTGAAGTCAGAAGTGAATTTGGCCAATCCTCTGACAAAACCTCTTATGAGAGGAAAGATATTTGAAACATCGAGGGGAATGAGACTAAGAGCCATCTTGAATAATCTACAGCGACAGGAATCCAACTTATGTGAATGGAGATCCCATGAAGTAAGTTTATATGGGTAATAACAAGTCGTTGTGATTATCTGGAGCACAGTCCATTTATATCTCATTCCTATGATGTGTGTTGTGCTCATTACTGCATATTGAAATGAGGGTTGAGTTATACTCTTAATAGTTTCATAGCCCTTATAGGGTGGTGTATTGTATGCAAAATACACTTGATGATACTACCTATATGAGTGTGGAGTGGGGCCGCTCCTATGAGAATTTGGCTAATTCTCTAGAGCACTCATGAACTACAGGCACGCGCATGGCCTATGGGCGCAAAACCGCGTTGAACAATGGCATATTTAGGACAATGTGACTGTTGGGACCACTGTTTCACAATAGGAATCTTTGGTTCATAGAAGCTTAAATCTTCACCAATCGTTCCGTGGATCATGTCTTCTCAGCCAATGACTAGTTCATAGTGGTAACACACACTAGTTTGAACATTGGACTACTTAGTGGTACATGTGGACAGGCTTTTACAATATGTGGGGGATTGTTAGCCTAATTTTAGTATTGTAAAAGCCATAGAGAGTTTACCGGGTCAAGCAGTTGAAGGAGTGGAGTGGGCAAAAGATATGTTCCACCTTTTTCCGGATCTGAACGGGTTGAGGGAGGTGGGCATCAGATCTCTCCTCTTGCTATAAATTTTGAGACTCTATTCCTTCAGAAAAAAGATAGACTGGAAGAAGACTAACCCTCTCGTCTCTCCACTCCCAGTACAAAATAGCCATTGATTCATGTCTCTGCCACCTCCGACAGATAACCCGTTGAAGCCTGGAGAACACCGGCAATATCGCCGGATAAGTTCTTTAGCCCAGTGCATTGAATGCACGCTTCGGGATCCCTTTACTCCTATTTGCTTGTTCCTGTTGTTTGATGATGTGTCTACTACTGTGGGGGCTTCCAATTATTTTCCAACATTTAAAACCAAAATCAGCCCCTAACACAATACCCCGTCCAATTTCACAAGTATTGAAATTTCACTCATGCGTAGTTCAATTAACATATTAAAAAGAAGCAGGAAGGAACAAGATAAAACAGGTAAAAAACATTTAACCTTGCCTGATATCAGCCGGCGACTAGGTGGTCTGAAGCTGGCGCAGGTGGAGGTGAAGCAAGAGGCGGCCGAGCAAAATGAAGGCCGAAAGGAGGTTTTAAGATGAGTAATATAAGTGGGCCTTATATGGAATCTAGTAGATCAATAATAATATTTGGGCCTTTTATTTTGCGGGACTATGCTCATACTCCTCCTCTTTTTTTTTTTTTTTAAGGTTACGTTTGACTTTTTTTTACTGTTCATTGTAGCACTTTGTCTTCTATTTTTGTTATAGTTATAGAAGATAAAATATAGGCAAGTGAGATTTTGTTGGATTCGTCTCATCTCTTAGTTTTTAAATATTAAATTTTTAAAATTTTTACTTATACCGAATTTGAGTTATTAATCGTTGAAAATGTGCATTGACATACGTGTAAATGAGAAGTGTAATATTTAAAAAAAGAAGAGGAAGTATTATTTTATTTTATTTTTTTTGGAGCTCATGCCACACAAAGAAATAAAAAGAAGAGGTAGGAGGGTTGGGTGGGGAATGAACCTCCAACCATAAGGTTAAAAGGTATGAATTTAGCCGCTTGGGCTAGTCCTCATCCTTAAGTTCATTTTATTTGTAATTACTAATTACCTTCTTTAATTATGGTATTATATTAAGATTAATTATATATTTACTCATAGAGATTAATAAACTAGATTTGTGGGATGAAAACTTAGCCCAATTGGTTAAATTCCTTAATTTCCAATGGAATGTTGGAGGTTCGATTCCCCACCGGTCTCCCATCCCTCCTTTTTATTTCCTTTGTAATTGTGTGGCATGGACTCCACCATCTCTTTCTTATGCTGTATAGGTTGTTCAGTAAAAAAAAAAAAAACTAGATTTGTGATATAATAATTTCATTAAATTAGAAAATCTCATCAGTTAACATTTCACTAATCTATTACTTCCTCAGTCTCGTTAGAATTTTCTACGTTTGACTTTTTGGCACTATTCACTATTTTTTATTCAAATTTTTATCATAGTTATGTAAGAAAAAATATAGTCAAATGAGATATTGTTAGATTCGTCTAATCTTATAGTTTTAGAATATCAAATTTTATATTTTTTATTGTACACAATTTAAATTATTAACCGTTAAAAATGTGTATCGGCATGCATGTCGGATGGGTCCGTAGCAAAAACTCTATTATATGTATATTATAATCCCTCCGTTTTTTTAACTTGCTCAATAGGAGTTTTTGTTACTATTCACGCACATACAAGTTAAAATATAGTAAAGTGGGATCTTGTTAGATTCATCTCGTCTTGTATTTTTTAAATATGGAATTTTAGAATTTTTACTTATACCGAACATGAGTTATGAAGGTTTAAAATGTCTATTGGACTCCGTGCTGTGTAGGTCCGTAGCAAAAATAAAAAAATGGAGGTAGTATATATCATGTATCGTTCTGAAAATTTTAAACAAATTTTCATGCCGTAACTATCATGTCACGCTATCTAAATTGTTTCACCATTCAATATAGAATTAGTAACAAGAAGCAGATATCATTCAGAAAATCCATATCATAACATCACGGCTACACAAACCTGAAGGTCCCTTTTTAACCAAGATTCAGTTATCGTCGTTATCCGTGTGTTGTAACTTTGTGTTAATGGAAAGCAGTAAGAACACCAAGAATTTGTTGACCCAGTTCGGTCGTAAGACCTACATCTGGGGGATTCCAATCCAGACGATCTAGACTAAGAAGAACCAAAAACTCTACAGACTTCAACCTAGATTCAAACTAGAAACGGACTCAACACTAGACGATCTATCTAGATGAACTCTATTGTTGAGACTCCCCCTCAACAACAGCTTGCAGGAACACCTCCTGATCCGAATCTCCAGAATCTCCTTGAATCTGATCTTCTTCGTTCTTCTTCTTTAATCCACCTGAATCCTCTTCTCCAGACTTTTACAATAAGCGCATATCAAATACAACTCAAGTTCTTCAATGCATAACTATCTTGAAAAACTTAACTAACTTTCTTGA